>JAQNBH010000015.1:26323441-26495941 GCA_028752905.1 Cladorhizidae sp. MBARI D1340-BT2 | reverse complement strand
GCAAGATCCTTCAGGAAATATTTCACTTTTCCCCCCCGGAGGGTACCTTAGCTAACGATTCAAGGCACACCAGAAGTGTTATTGGAGTTAGAATTGTCCGGAACCAGTGTTTGTGCTGCCGAAATGGGTTTAACTGAGATATAAACTTTGCTTTTGGCATCTACCATTTTAAAATAGGGGTCAAACGCATATAGGGAGTGCTAATGCAATTTCCAATAGTCAAATAGCCTCCTTGAAGAAGTTGCTCAGGATAACTCCAGAACTAAACAATCATAGCAGATGTTGTTCTTAATGCATACCTATTCTTCAAGCATTTGTTACTAAAGAACACACAAGCACACACCAATCTTCACTTGCTGTTGTTGAAGGTCGGTGCTGCTAACCATTCTCACAAGAGTAAGAAGAGTAAGCTCACAATGACTTTCTCTGATAATCCACTTGAATTTATTGTCAAACCTTTCTAGATGTTCTTGCCTTCACATCAGCATCTAGTCGAAACTTTGAGCGAGCTTAAAATTGATTATCCAAGAAAATCGTTGCATCTACTATGTCAACTGAGAGTTCATTGAAAGTAAGGTTATCAGTAAACCAATTCATTGTTCATTTCTTTGCAGCTAAAACATGCAGCACTTACTGAATCACTTCAGCTAAGCTCAAAATTGCACACATAACGCACACACAGATTTAGTGTTTTACTGAGTCCAGAAACAGATTAGTCTCTGGAATGTATTGGAAAATTGGAGTCTTTTGTAGTAAAATTGTTCTGAATGCGAAAAAATAGACGATAGCAAACCCTCGAAGACAAAGTTTCAACACTTTTTGGACTGCTGGTTGACAACCTTAGCGAAGAATTCATGGCACCCTGGAAGTTTAAATTGGCCAAAACCACAACTTAGGATACCGAGAAGCTGTTAAAAATGAGTTTTAGTCAAAATATGAGCTGTGTGTGTGTGTGTGTGTACATGTGTGTGTGTGTGCACGCTTTCTTATGTGCGTGTGTGTGTATTAATCTTTATTACTGTTATCTTCCTTTTTGAAATATAGATACAGGGAGAACTGCACTCTCTGACTAGATGAATTTTATGGGGGAAATCAACGTAATCAATTTTCAACCCGCGCGCTTGACCACACTAAAATTTTAACGCCTAATGAAAAAGGTGATTGAATAGCCTAGGGCTTCCTCTGGCCACTCGTACCAATTTCAATTTTTTGCACTTAGCAATCTGGAGTTATTCTGGATGAGGTTTTTGGGATGCAGGTTTTTGAGGTCCCTCCACTTTAGGGTCTAGTAACTTGCCTATAGTTATACCTATGAAACATATTTTAGTATCAAAAGAGAGCACACAGAGAGACTTATCTTTTGAGCTATATATCAAGTCCATACCATGAAGTTTGCAGAATCTACGGAGCTCTAAAGTTGTAACTACAAGTAAAAATTAAAAATTTTAAAAAATACAATCGTCTCCCCTTATTAAGTATTTTTAAGGTCTGACATACAAACTTTGTTGTTGTTGGGGCAGAGATGTTGGGGCAGAGAAAGGGCACCACCTCATAAAAATGTCACATCTAGACCTGCAGTCAGTGGGATATTCATTGTGTGATATGCAACACTTACGATAGTTGTTTCTTCCTCTGCTTCCTCCTCTTGCTCTATTCTGTGGGTGACCGTGTGCTCGTATTCAAACGACGGGTCACCAGTGAACCTCCCTTGCAGCAGCGATGACTTGAACTTCAATCCAGAGTCAGCATAGGGAAGTAAGTGCCAGACCAAGCAGTCTTGACTGCGATGGTACAAACATTCAAATATGGATTGGTCATTCTTCACTTTCACTTTCATAACAGTACCTCCACATAAGGTATGTTTCCTCCTCCACCCATCCCAAACTAGGACCATTTTAACTAGAATGCTGCACCTAGCAATGTATACGATGAAGAATAGAAAGGCAGTAGTATATTGGGTGGAGAAGCTCCAAACTCGTAAAGGTCGTTTAAGTGAGCATGGTCTAATTAGGTATATTTTAGTCCCTTTTTGACAAGCTGGTCAAATAGTGTTTGAATATTTGTGTTCATATTCCATCTCTTTGCTTCTCTCTCCATACATTATATATGTACATGTCTATCTTTAGTAACAGAAGGCTACAATTTCGTGCAGATCTGTAATGATCTTCTCGTTTCTTCATATCCTGTAACTGTAAAACTATTTTTCAGGGAGAAAGAAGGAGAGAAAAAAGGGGGGGAAAAGAAAAAAAGTCGAGATTCGAATTTCTCATGCACGTAATAACAAATGCTATCAAATCTGTGCGCATAAAATGGTAAAGGTCATCCAATTAATCCTGGTCTCATTAACACATAAGCCTGTGCACATATGAAGATTAGAAGCAAATGATAAAGAATGTCTAACACAGTGTGTATGATCAAGGATCAAAATGGATTTGTGCCCCTCTGCATAATGATCCACCATGCTCTATTATTCGTCGCTGTACCCATTAATAGATTGGATTCTAATCATGACAACCCCCCTCCCAAAAATATTAAGCCCCCGGGAAAATGTATATGCAGTTCACCAGGCTGTAATTCCCATACCAAAATGGCAGAGGAAGGCCCTAGAAACTTCCACGATGCTTTTTCCGGTAGTGGACTAGAAACGAATGTAAAGCATTGTGTGGTGAACTGAAGCATCTTGCCAAGCCATTTTGAATCCTGTCTTCTTGTATATGGTACATGCACATGTGTATGATCATTACGCATGCTCTACTTCACAGATGCCCTGCAAGACATTGGGATGGCTGGTCCTGGTTTGTTGTAGACATAGCATGCTGCAGCTTACCTCAATGGAGAAAATACAACCTGCAGTTTAAAGTATTTGCATTTTATTCCTTTACATAACAGGAATAAAATAATGCAAGTTTGGAATTGTCTGGCCCTACTATAGTTTCATCCAAAAGCAATCGTCTGGGACAATCCCTGATGATTGCTTATGCATGAAACTATAGCAATTCCAAAATTGTTATTATACATACAAGATTCACTGAATTAATATAATATAAAACCACAAATAGCGATGTAATTATAATAAAGACAAACAGTAAAATTAACAAACACAACCCAACAAATGCAAACAATCTAAGGCAAGGTCCCCAATATAGCTGCTGCATTCCCCGCTGGACTTCGATGGCCACACGCTGAAGCAAAAAGGAATATAACCTGGGCTCCTGTAACTGGTCTGCAACCCGTTTGCCAATGGCCTTTTTTTAATTATTTTTTATTATTATTGTTATGGGAAACCAAGGAAGTTGCTAGACTTTGCATGCACGCACGCACACACACAATAAAAAATAAAAATAAATACAGAGTTGAGAGTAGTCTCTAGAGGTGTCCTGGACACGAGATGTTCCTAGCACACATCAGCATTGCCACGTTATACTACTAAATAATAAGTATCCGCATATAAATTTAAAAAAAATTGTCTCAAAAAATATATAAGTGAGGTGTCCACAGTATCATCAGTATTGCCACGTTATACTACTATTATTAAATAATAAGTATGCGCATATAAATAAAACGTTTTTGTTTTTAATAATATTAAATAAATAATATAATAAATAATAATAATTACAATGACCTTCTCAACCTGAATTTTATTTTCTTGACGTTTTGAAGCATCTAGCTTTCAACAACAACAATAATAATAAACAATAAAAAAAAGTTTAAGTCCGTGGTAAATCTCTCAACGGGTGTATATATCATTTTCCAACCTTTTGGTACAATGTTCTTTGTGAGGAAAAGCATTATCAATCAGTCAAGAAGAAAAGCACACTGGAGTCTTGGCTCACTCATTTCTGCCTACCAACTGTGTCTGGTCGAACACTCTCCACACAACCAATATCACAGTGTTAATTAATTAATTTAGAACATGATGGCAAGCACCGGGAAAACGCAGGAAAATGTATTTAACATTATAAGCTGTTCCGGTCATGGAACATTGTGAATTTGATCACACACGCATTAGCAACAGTTGCTTCTGGTCGCTAAATTCAGAGGCACATGACAACAAGGCCATCCATTTTCATGGCAACTTCAGCAAGAAGCCATGCTAGATATATGGAGTGCTCCCTTGGCCAAGATTCTTCAGTGACAGAGTAGGGGGCCACTGACATCACCTACCAGGCTTCAGACCAGCCTGAGAGAATGGACAATACTAAGAAATCTCCAGTTCTGATTGGCTAATGCCTTGTGTATCTGTTGTGTGCCTTAGTTGCATGGGGGCAAGCCTCCCGGGAAGATACGAGGGTCTGGTGGACCGACCAGAGTAAACTTGTGTCTGCACCACCAGATAATATGATTCTTGAGTAGGTATCAACCATTGTGGTCATGCATTTAAAACAAGACCGGGCCGGGCCTATCGCAGACACAAGAGCTGCTACCTGAGGGTTAAAGAGTCAGCTCTGGCTGGGACAGTTGCACAGATCTTCATGCCAACCAGCAAGAGTTGCAGTGAGTGCAGAATATAAAGAGCATTATATTACAATAAACTTCTCAATAATCAACTTGGAATTGTATTCTCTGATATTTTGACTAGATGCTCCAGCCTTCACCAGGAATAATGTTATAGACTCCAGCTTGGGCATTACATCCATACAGAAGAAGTGAACATGACAATTTGAAAGAGTTGTAATGCTCTAGTTGTTCCAATTTCCTGCCCCATCCTTGGCATGGATTCTAGCCCCTGGAGATCGCCCTCAATTAGAGCACAAATCTTAATATCTGGCTTGACATGCTGTGATCTTTGTAGTAGCCTACCCTTAGCAAAAAACAACAACCCTCTCTGTAGGGTTCATCCGGGTCACCATAATAGCTCACACATGAGACAAAAATGTTTTGATTAGAACGTGGCTTTTGGCTGATGTTGCTGATGACATCAGAAGATTTTCCATCTCCAACTCCAACTTGGCTAATGTTTCATGTGACCTTTTTTGAACACATTGCTAGTCAATATAAATACCTTGAATTCTGCATTCATCTCAGAGGACCAAGTACGTTGGTTGAAATGTTGGCAAGACAAATATAAACATAAAAACAAAAAAGCTAATAGAGAGAATCCTGAATTGACTTGTCAAAAAAGAAAGGAAACAAGTACAATGTAGACCACAACTGTTTGACGACCCTTTACCATTTGAAATAATGTACCCCAATTATAAGTTATAAGTCACATGATTTTAAATGGTTAAGGATCCTCTAAATGTTTGTGTTTGCCATCTTTTTTAGAAGTCGATCCAAAGGATCTTGTTTATTTTTAAATAAAGTGTTTTGTTTGTCGTGTGTTTATTTCTCTATATTTTTATTACAGTCAAACTGTCGGTCAATTCTGAGAGCTACAGCAGTTGAGGAACAGTCACAAGGCAGAGTTTCTGCCATTCTAGTATGAGAATCATTCCTTTACAAATACATTTTCTAACATGTTTCATCTTGTTGTGCTGTAGAATAGTCGTCACATATCATACCTGGTTGTTCTATGTTGTTAGAGTCAGCCCCTTGGTAGAGGCTCAGCTGTAGCCTCCTTCAAGGACGTGGTAGCAGGTGCACAGGATGACTCCAGAACTATTAGAGTCAGCCCCTTGGTAGAGGCTCAGCTGCAGCCTCCTTCAAGGACGTGGTAGCAGGTGCACAGGATGACTCCAGAACTATTAGAGTCAGCCCCTTGGTAGAGGCTCAGCTGCAGCCTCCTTCAAGGACGTGGTAGCAAGTGCACAGGATGACTCCAGAACTATTAGAGTCAGCCCATTGGTAGAGGCTCAGCTGCAGCCTCCTTCAAGGACGTGGTAGCAAGTGCACAGGATGACTCCAGAACTATTAGAGTCAGCCCCTTGGTAGAGCATCAGCTGCAGCCTCCTTCAAGGACGTGGTAGCAGGTGCACAGGATGACTCCAGAACTATTAGAGTCAGCCCCTTGGTAGAGGCTCAGCTGCAGCCTCCTTCAAGGACGTGGTTTCAGGTGCACAGGATGACCGCAGAACCAAACAATTATTCTAGTGCAAGTGAAATTGCAAAATATAGAATGCCTGTGTTGTCAGACCACTCTGTGTTGTGGCTCTGCTTCCACTCATTTAGTTTTCTAGTCAACAAATACAGCTGCTTATTCAATGTTGTTATTTTTCTTGGGCCTGCTGCAGCATCAAGGGATAAGACTTGGGGACTAGGGGGCTACGTGATTTCCTGGAGCCAGCAATGGCCTCGAACAATGTCTCAGAGGTCATTTAAATGTTGCTAGAAGTCACCATTGCCAGAAACAGCATGGCACTTGGCATTGCTGCCCATTTGGTTTGAGATACCTGCACATGCGTCTTTCACATTGCTGATGATAGCTCACAAATTATGCAACATGGTGACATTACCAAGGAACTACACTAGCTACATTAGAGCTAATAACACAAGCGGTTTGCGTGAGGCTGACCCCCAGAGACAATGACAGTCTTGTATTTCGTCTCAGAGGTCATTCAAATATTGCTATTATAAATTAACATTCCTCTGCAAGCACAGTGAACAAAATTCAAGTGAAGTGAGTAGCCCTCCGTGGGAGCTAGAAAAATATTTTTCTTGCTCCCACGGAGGGCTACTAGCTATGCTATAGTCATATAATGCAAGTAGTTTACAGAGGTCATTTAAAGGTTCTACTGTTGTATCCCCACTTTGGGCACACACACAAAAAATAAAAATAAAATCTCTATTCCCTGCTCCTTATATTTTCATTTTTTGACCATGGTATAATAATACAGCACGTGAGCCAGCTAGATTTGAGATGATCTCTACATGCCAGACAATCCTTACAAATTTCTCGTTATAAAAAAAAAGAAAAAAAGGTTTTAATTGTAATAGAGAAACAGATTGGTAATGTACAGTTATTGGTGGAAGATTGGAATAATGCTTTAAATGGGGGGAGGATAATAGATAAAAGAAGATCCTCGAAGTTCAGTTTCATGGTTCTAATACATTTTTAGGTCTGCCAGTTTACTACCTTAGCAAATGATGGCATGCTGGAAGTGTTCTTGAGCTAAAAGCATTTAGAATGCTAAGAAACCACCAAGGTGAGCCGAGATACCCTTCTTTTTTTTACAACTTGCCTTTAAAATAAAAAAATACAGATAATTCCAATGCAGTCCCTGTTTTTGCAACCTTTTAATGAGACTGCAGAGTTGGCACCTAGTGTACAAGTTGGTGTGGTTAACCAAGGGTGTGTGATCCCTTTTTCCTTCACACATACACAAAAAAGAACCTCCCTCTTAATAATACAGTTATGGACCATGTCAAGGTCTTTGGAACATATTACTCCCCAGCTCATAGGTCTGCAGTTATGATAATTGTATTTTCTGTATATTTCTGATGCAGTCTTGACTAAAGTTTAAGATCTCAGCTCACCTCGCTCAAGGATAAATTACTACCTACATTGAATTCATCAGTTGTGCATAGAATTCTCTGCAGGTGTGGGAAGGTATATATTTGGTGAGACAAGGAGGAGGTTGGAGACCTGGATCAAAGGAGCACAAGGGTGCATGCAGGAAGGAAAAGTCTGCATTGCAGAGCATACATAGATCCAACACCACCCAGTCACGTGCAAAGAGATTTTGCAGTGGAGGAGATTGTTGGTAGATTGCCTTAAGTCAATCGAGATGTAGGGCTGGAGCCACCCGATTGTTAAGTCTCAACTATTAAGACCAAGCATGTGAAACCACACCCATCATCATCTGTCTGATGTGTTGCTGTGCTTATACACTAGCATTCAGACATGTCATGAATCACATGCACTTCGTGTGGAACACGTTGCCAGTGAATATAAATGTGTTGTAATTTCTTCACCCACTCTGATAAAGACCGAAACATTCGGTTGAAACATTGGCAGATAAATGAAAGGTGAATCTCCAGTTTACATTTTATGAAGTAGCTAAGAACAACCAAGTCAAGGTCATGTCTTTCCTTTGCACTGAAACCACCATTCCCCCCCCCCCCCCCCCTACCAGCTACATCATTAACTTAACTCTCAATCTGTCAATTGCATTACTTACAAGACAAGACAATAATAGGTGAAGGCAGTAGCTATAGTTAGGGCCAGGTCAGTAGTTAAGGCTAGGGCCAGGGCAGTAGTTAAGGTTAGGGCCAGGGCAGTAGCTAAGGTTAGGGCCAGGGCAGTAGCCAAGGTTAGGGCCAGGGCAGTAGCTAAGGTTAGGGCCAGGGCAGTAGCCAAGGTTAGGGCCAGGGCAGTAGCTAAGGTTAGGGCCAGGGCAGTAGCCAAGGTTAGGGCCAGGGCAGTAGCCAAGGTTAGGGCCAGGGTAGTAGCTAAGGTTAGGGCAAGGGCAGTAGCTAAGGTTAGGGCCAGGGCAGTAGCCAGACAGTAGCCAAGGTTAGGACCAGGGTAGAGGCCAAGGTTAGGGCGCCAGGACAGTAGCCAAGGTTAGGGCCAGGGCAGTAGCCAGACAGTAGCCAAGGTTAGGGCCAGGGCAGTAGCCAAGGTTAGGGCCAGGGCAGTAGCCAAGGTTAGGGCCAGACAATAACTAAGGTTAGGGCCAGGGCAGTAGCTAAGGTTAGGGCCAGGGCAGTAGCCAAGGTTAGGGCCAGAGCAATAGCCAAGGTTAGGGCCAGGGCAGTAGCCAAGGTTAGGGCCAGAGCAATAGCCAAGGTTAGGGCCAGGGCAGTAGCCAAGGTTAGGCCAGAAGAAGCAACGGCTAGGTTCTGTGTACAAAGAAATGAACGCATCCTTGTTCTCCATGAAGCATACATTTCTGTGAGATACACTCCAAAACAAGTTTGTGAGAGCTTTGCAGAGAGAAGTGTCTATGCTGTAGTCCAAAACAGTTTAGATTTAGCTGTGAGCCAATGCCTTAGCTGTGAGTCAACGCTAACATTTTGTGTGCAATTAAGAATAGCATCTTACACACACAAAATAACAACAACAACTAATTACACCACAATTATCTATGGGATGTCCAAAAATTACTCCATCTCAGTCTACTAGACCAGCATTTCTTTTAATTAAGCGAAGTGAGATGAAATGTGCCTTTTAATTTGGTAGATAACTCCTGTTGAAGGCTAGACAGCTAGTCGAAACGTCGAGAGAATACAATTTTAAGTTGATTATTAACAAAGTTATTGTAACAACCATTGTTGTTGTTGTGATGTGTAATTATGTTCAAGTGCTAATTATGTACAAGCACTTTGCTTCATGTAATTAGCCGCAGCAGCAAAGGTAATAGACAGGAGCTATCATAATTAAGGGCCACCTTAGTATTTCCTAAGGCTAGTTGGTATCTGCCCCAATGCTGTGCATTTGGAAAATAACAACAAAAACTGTTTATTCCCCAACAAATCAATATTTCACTTGCCTCAACTTCACAAGGGTGTAGGCAATGGGGGGGGGGGGGGGGCTGAAGCCCCCCAGATTTCAACCAAGACAGAATTTTTCAAGTTAAATGAGATCAAAAATTGTCCAAACCAAAATTAATATGTAATTCAATATTAGTGCTCAACAATTATTCGAACTGTCGAAAAATGTACATTCTACTATGCGTGAAACAACCTCATTGCCAATATCATCTAATGATAATAAATCTGTTTTTTTCTTTGTGTACATGTAAAACCATACACCAGTTTAATCTGCTTTGAGATATTGTGGTACGTAGCCATGTCTTCAGCTGGCGTAGTGCACTAAAACTTTTTTCACTGATTGCGTTAGTTGCTGGTGAAATCAACATAAGTTTAGTGATAGTGATAACCTCGGAGAATAGTCCCTGTTGTGGACTAGTCAGAGACTTTAGGAAGACAATTATTGATTGAAAATCTTCCAGTGGTGACTCTTCAGTAAAACTAGCATGAAGGAGGGTCAACTGAGTTTGTAATATGCTTGGATTGCTGAAGTCAGAGTGATAAAATGAAACAACTTCTTCTAAGACCTTTGATCTTAATCAACTGTAGTAATCAAGTTTCCAATTTACTGAGCATTCTAAATCCTCTTTGTTCAAATCGGTCCTAAATAGAAAATACAACAAGGTCTATGGCCTCAAAATATATTCTTCTGTAGTGCTCTTGTGGTATAATAGGAAATTCAGATGCAGCTTATCCTACCTCAAAATGGCATGGCACTTTCCTTCTACGTGGCAACAAAGGTTCAGACACTTCAAGTGCAGAACGTCGCTTTTCAACATACTTCCAAAATAGGTCAAAACAGTCACTTGAGCGAATTAATTCAATTGCCTGAAGGGTGAGATCCACAAGTTTTTGACCTTCGCAAGCTGAGATCTTTTCAGCTTGTAATGACCGTGACAAATTATCCACCATACCTGGAAGCTTTCTGGACATAGAACTCTGATACCAGATATTCCACAGCAAAGTCTGTCTTGACCTTTTTGAATATCACATCTCGCTTTGGGGATTAAAAAAAAAAAGCTTCGTTATCTTGTACACAGTGTCAAGAGTGGATTCCATTAACTTGATACCCTTTAATGTATCTTGTGCAGCCAAATTCAATGTATGGCCATAACAGTGCGTGTACAGTGCATGTGGCTCAATTGAAGATATCCTTGTTGCAACTCCTGATCGTACTCCGGACATATTAGCTGCACCATCATAGCACTGGCCACGGCAATTTTTAATTCTGAGCTCCATGCGTAGAAGAATATCCTTGATAGTCATGAAAATGCTTTCTGCCGAAGTTGAATCCATGCTGTATAGCCGTATTACCTGCTCGTGAACTTTTAAGTCATCATCCATGTAACGCAAACAGAATACCATTTGTTCGGTATTACTTACGTCTCAGTCTGTGGTTTCATCCACCATTATAGTGAACAATTTTCCAGATATAGCTCGAGTAATTTCACAAACTATTTTTTGAGCCATAATACTGAGAATTTCATTTCGAATACTTGGATTCATAAACTTGTCTTGATTCTTTTCCATCCACTTGGTCAAGTTAGGTTTCTCTTCAGCACGAACCTTTAGAAGCTGAACAAAGTTAGAATCCAACTCTCCACTAACTTCCTTTAAAGAGTTACTCTTGTACAGACCCTACCGACCAAGATAGAGAATGGTACTCACGATGTAGTACAGAATTTCCTTGTTTCCAGACTTCTGTTTAGCATGGGCAGTACTAAGCATTTCACACACATTTTTGTGGCTTTTGGGGATTATTTCAATAACGTTTACTGCTTCCTGATGTTCAGCAGAACATTGGCGTTTTTCAATCTTTGATAACGCATTTTTCCAGCTAGAAAAGCCTATCTTAGAGAATACACTGTTCTTGCGATTCTTAGCTAGAAGGTTTCGTTGCTCGACTACGAAGCAATAATAACACAAAACACTATCATTTCCTACTTGATAATGCAACCATGGATATTGCTTATACATGATGGCACGGTGTTGCTTACCAAATGCACACTTTGGAAATGACAGGCCAGTTGCTTGGTGAGCTTTTGCAGGAATAAATGGCATTGTGAGAGTATCTGCAGCTGTTTGTGTCTGCTGAGAAGCTTCATCATCACAATCTTTAGCATCATCAAATTCAAGGGGCTCTTCATCTTCCTCTGATGTCTGGCTCCTCTGTAATGCCTGGCTCCTCTGTAGTGCCCGGCTCCTCTGTAATTCCTGGCTCCTCTGTAATGCCTGGCTCCTCTGTAGTGCCCAGCTCCTCTGTAGTGCCCAGCTCCTCTGTAATGCCTGGCTCCTCTGTAATGCCTGGCTCCTCTGTAATGCCCGGCTCCTCTGTAATGCCTGGCTCCTCTGTAATGCCTGGCTCCTCTGTAATGCCTGGCTCCTCTGTAATGCCCGGCTCCTCTGTAATGCCTGGCTCCTCTGTAATGCCTGGCTCCTCTGCAGTGCCTGGCCCCTCTGTAATTCCTGGCTCCTCTGTAATTCCTGGCTCCTCTGTAATTCTTGGCTCCTCTGTAATTCCTACCTCCTCTGTAATGCCTGGCTCGTCTGTAACGCCTGGCTCCTCTGTAATGTCTGGCTCCTCTGTAATGCCTGGCTCCTCCGTAATGCCTGGCTCCTCTGTAATGCCTGGCTCCTCTGTAATGCCTGGCTCCTCCGTAATGCCTGGCTCCTCTGTAATGCCTGGCTCCTCTGTAATGCCTGGCTCGTCTGTAATTCCTGGCTCGTCTGTAATGCCTGGCTCCTCCGTAATGCCTGGCTCCTCAGTAATGCCTGGCTCCTCTGTAATGCCTGGCCCCTCTGTAATGCCTGGCCCCTCTGGCTCATCTGTAATGCCTGGCTCCTCTGTAATACCTGGCCCCTCTGTAATTCCTGGCTCCTCTGTTATTCCTGGCTTTTCTGTAATGCTTGGCTCCTTTTCTTCTAGTAGTTGGTCAATATCAGTCCCTGCTACGTTATTACTGCTGCTAGCATGTTCATCAGATGGTGGCAGTGATCTGCTCAGGCCATCCTGGCTGATGAAGAGCTACTGGTCTGTAGTTTGTTAGTAGGGACTTTTTAAGCCATAAAAGAAGAGACATTTTTCACTGGATGATCAGCTCTTTAAGCCATGTGTTTTGGGCAAAGAAAAAGTGGCCTTAACCTTGTTGCATGATTTAACACCTGTTCTTTGATGGGCTGGTTGAGGACCAGGGTATGTTACATAAGGAAAATAATAATTAAACAGTCCCCCCCCCCAAGTGAAAAAACCTGTCTACACGCTTGCTTCACCTCTCTTTTTCTATAGCATACATTATCATTTCTGGATTAATGACCTGCACTCTATAGCTAAACGTACCTATACAGTGCCTTTCTGTCAGACAGTTCATTCTTGCCCACGCCATGGAGAATGAAGTAATCCTTCTGAATGCCTCTGATGATGCCCCACAGCTTCGTCCTGCGGAACTTCTGCTCCTTCCGGAGAGTAACCAAAGAAGACTGCATGCATGCTTTCTGCTCCACGCTCAACACCACACCACTGCTACCAAGAAAGTCCAAGTTGCAGAGAAAGGTTTCAGAATCCATTTTGTAACACTACAACCGTTGTCATGGTGAGTGCTCGTCCGACACGTGTCCCAAACAGGCTTCCCATCCTAAGCGACCCTTTACCCTTTACCAGACCAGGTTCATAATTATAAAGCGCTGTGGTGAGTGTGACGTGCCTCCACCGCACCGGGTACAAAAACATTGTTCACTTGACTGGTAGCGCGCGCTTGGTAATCGATGATTGATTTCCGGTTGGAAGAACACGCCTACTTTCGATATCGCACTTTTCGTTCTTTACAGTACAGCTGTGGTGAAGTGCAGAACTCTGACTACAAAATTAAACAAGAACAAGAAGAAGAAGGGAAAAAAGGAAGGATATATTAACGCCGAAAGGGAGAGGAAGGGATAAGAATGGAACCCAAAATTCCTGAAGATCTGCGCCATATATTTGATTTTCCTGCGTTTGATGAAAGTTTCCAGGACAAACCAACTTTCAGAAAGAATCTGTCTCATTGGGCGCTCAAGACAAACAAGGTGAGTCGCTTGCCTGTACAGGTTACTACTTATGCAGCTAGCTGAATTCTTAGTGGCTTAGAAGGTGTCCAGTTGTCAAAGCTACCCCCTTCCCTCCCCCCCCCCCCCCTCATCCTGATGAAGGCTGGATATTGACTGTTTACAATCATTTCTGCATGGGCCAGCATGTTGAAAAGGAATTTTGTATCTTCAAATTGTGAATGAAGTTGAAAGTTTTATAAATCGCAAGTATGGTTACCATTCAAATATTGGTGCATCTGAATTACCTCATGAAAGGAGGGCTTCATTAACACACTACAATGTAGACAATGTCTAGTAGTCATGAATTTTTCCCCCCTCCATACTTGTATGCATACAGATAGCAGCTGCTCTTACCAGCTTTGCAGATGCCTTCCAACAGTTTCACAATTCAGGGCAAGAGCACCTCGCAGCGGCAAAGAAGATTAGCAAGTGTATGAAGGAATTTTCTGCACTCTGCAGCAACAGAAAGGGTAGTACCATCACCAAACAGTTCAATCAGGTAGGTTCCGACAGGATATTGCATTTTCACAGGTACTGTGTATATACCTTGCAATAGGATCTTAGTCTTCTTTCTCCCTTAACATTACGTAACACTGCGTAACACTGCAGCACAATGCTATTCTCAGTAGTCCCCCCCCCAAATATAATTAATGACTTATTTGGAGTTTTATAAAAGTGTGTCTATGTGGAAGTGGTAACTGAAAATTAATCAACTACTTATATTTCACTTAACCATTAATAGTGTGTGAGGAACCTGGGCCTGAACAGGAGCCACCATTAGGTTGGAGTGCAACTTTGACTTGCACTCCGAATGCATTAACAAAACCCGACAATAGGTTGGTATGTGGGTGGAGTTGCTAGGGGTGGTCGATATACAGAGTGTCTAGTATGGCCTCGGACAATGCGTATCACCATATAGGCAAGTGCCGCCTCAATTGTTCTGCAACTTTTCAAGCCGAATGTAGTGGAGTTTGCAGAGAGTCCTAGTAGTGCTATCAACTCCAGCAGAACTGTGGCATTGTAACCAACACCAAGCACAGGCATGTTGTTGAGAGCTACCTGCTCTTGGCATCATCTTCAGCAGATAACTTAATTTAAGATGGTGGGCTAGATGGCGGGCTAATGTACGCACATGCGTGACTAGAGTGCATTCTTGGAACGCCTGCACCTGAACTAGGTGGAGCTAAATTTGCCTGTAGTCTCTTATTACAGGACTAGCCTGCTGGATTGAGAGGAAATGGTTCTTCAAGCTGCTAGTTGCATAGCGACACCCCAGGTGTGTTAATGGCAGCAAAAGAGGTGTAAAGTGGAAACGTTATCACTACCACTACTACAGGTGGGCAACTTGTAATTAGCTGTTGTACATGCAGCTAGGCGGGTTTTGCAGTATGTGGGAAGTACAAAGAGGTGGCGATCGCATGCTCTCTCCTCACTCTCCCCTCTCTCATTGTGTCTCTCACAACAAGCATGCTCTCTCCTCTCTCTCATTGTGTCTCTCACAACAAGCATGCTCTCTCCTCTCTCTCACTGTGTCTCTCACAACAAGCATGCTCTCTCCTCTCTCTCACTGTGTCTCTCACAACAAGCATGCACTCTCCTCTCTCTCACTGTGTCTCTCACAACAAGCATGCTCTCTCCTCTCTCTCACTGTGTCTCTCACAACAAGCATGCTCTCTCCTCTCTCTCATTGTGTCTCTCACAACAAGCATGCTCTCTCCTCACTCTCACTGTGTCTCTCACAACAAGCATGCTCTCTCCTCTCTCTCACTGTGTCTCTCACAACAAGCATGCACTCTCCTCTCTCTCACTGTGTCTCTCACAACAAGCATGCTCTCTCCTCTCTCTCACTGGTCTCTCACAACAAGCATGCTCTCTCCTCTCTCTCACTGTGTCTCTCACAACAAGCATGCACTCTCCTCTCTCTCACTGTGTCTCTCACAACAAGCATGCTCTCTCCTCTCTCTCACTGTGTCTCTCACAACAAGCATGCTCTCTCCTCTCTCTCACTGGTCTCTCACAACAAGCATGCTCTCTCCTCTCTCTCACTGTGTCTTTCACAACAAGCATGCACTCTCCTCTCTCTCACTGTGTCTCTCACAACAAGCATGCTCTCTCCTCTCTCTCACTGTGTCTCTCACAACAAGCATGCTCTCTCCTCTCTCTCACTGTGTCTCTCACAACAAGCATGCACTCTCCTCTCTCTCACTGTGTCTCTCACAACAAGCATGCTCTCTCCTCTCTCACTGTGTCTCTCACAACAAGCATGCACTCTCCTCTCTCTCACTGGTCTCTCACAACAAGCATGCTCTCTCCTCTCTCTCATTGTGTCTCTCACAACAAGCATGCTCTCTCCTCTCTCTCACTGGTCTCTCACAACAAGCATGCTCTCTCCTCTCTCTCAACAAGCATGCTCTCTCCTCTCTCTCATTGTGTCTCTCACAACAAGCATGCTCTCTCCTCTCTCTCACTGTGTCTCTCACAACAAGCATGCTCTCTCCTCTCTCTCACTGTGTCTCTCACAACAAGCATGCACTCTCCTCTCTCTCACTGTGTCTCTCACAACAAGCATGCTCTCTCCTCACTCTACTCTCTCTCTCTGTATCTCTCACAAGTCTAGAATGCTGGCATGACTTCCAGGCTTGCTCTGTTAGTGAGAGCTAAGAACCGAGTCTGTGAGGCACTTTTCCTGCTGACACACAAGAAAACAGGGCTGGAACAGAGGACCACTGGTCATGCGTTTTGTACACATGCTTGTATCGTTCAAAATCATGTCTGATCGCTCCTAGTTTGCCGAAGGAGAATATGCTGCCAACTCCGTACGCACTCTGTGCCTGTGCCTGTGTCCACTACCTGGGGAGCTGCAGCTACTTCTGCATCTCTCTGGTGTTAGTTGTGCCTGTGCCTGTGTCCACTACCTGGGGAGCTGCAGCTACTTCTATCTCTCTGGTGTTAGTTGTGCCCGTGTCCACTACCTGGGGAGCTGCAGCTACTTCTGCATCTCTCTGGTGTTAGTCAGAAAGACAATGCAATAGGAAGATTGCTGTTATGAGTCTGCATTGATTGATGGAAATTATGGCTTGTGATAAGCTCTCTTGGCCATTTATGCAGATCACGTTTCTCTTCAATGTGGAACTGAAACTGAGCTGGTGTAGGGAATCAATGTCTTCTTCATTGTGTCCGACACTAACGACACTAAAGTGGATGATTGTTATGCTATAGAAGGAATTGTTGCTTGAACAGAGTCTTCCAATATATTTTGCTGCTCGCTTTCAAATGAGTTTTTAAGCAGAGAATACACTCTCTCCGAATGCTTTAGATGATGGCTGAACTAGCAACCAACTCTCAGCTGACGTAGAACTTCAAAGATCTTTCTCGATAATTTAATCGTCGGTGTTTCAGCTAGATGCTCTAGCCTTCACTTTTCCTGAGGAGGATTAGAGCGTCTAGCTGAAATGTCGAGTTAGTATCGAGCTTTGAAGATGCTATGCTACTTTGCTATCTGCGACAGAGGAACATGGCCGGAAAACACGTTCCCTCCATTCCAATACATGGTTAGTTGGACAAACATCTTGGCCTTAAGCAGGTGCACGAGTAATTCATCTTGTGAAAGAACTGTTAATGGCCATGATGTTGAAGGAGCCTCATGAGAGGACGTTGGTTGTTATTGCAATTCTAACGCCTCTGGTGAAGAAAGCAGTTTGAACACTTTCAGAGCCACTTTGGTACCATCCCCAACCCTTTCAAAAGCGATTAGCAGCTGGTAGGCATGAGCTGGCTAATTGGGTCGTGGGAGCCACCTTAATTGGTCATAAAGTAATTCCTAATCAGTCGTAAAGCATTTATTCCTGATGAAGTCTAGGGCATCTGTTCCTAATGTGGAGAAGGTAGATTTCAAGTCGATTAATTGAGAAGGTCATTGTAATGCAGATAATGACTCCAAACTAAGAGAGCATGTTAAAGACTAATAACTCATTAAGGACTCAATACAACTTAGCTAGTGTTAGTGCTTGTTGGTTAGCTGTGATCTCTTAGCTCCTCAGATTTTATTGATGTTGTTTTTAATATGCACTAAGCTATTAATTGATTAAGCTATTAATGCACTAAGCTATTAATTGACTAATCTATTAATGCACTAAGCTATTAATGCACTAAGCTAATAATTGACTAAGCCATTAATTGACTAAGCTATTAATTGACTAAGCCATTAATTGACTAAGCTATTAATTGACTAAGCTATTAATTGACTAAGCTATTAATG
Source organism: Cladorhizidae sp. MBARI D1340-BT2 (assembly GCA_028752905.1). Classification (NCBI taxonomy): domain Eukaryota; kingdom Metazoa; phylum Porifera; class Demospongiae; order Poecilosclerida; family Cladorhizidae; species Cladorhizidae sp. MBARI D1340-BT2. Next base: position 26,478,192 of record JAQNBH010000015.1, on the reverse strand, counting down.
CACTAAGCTATTAATTGGCTAATCTATTAATGCACTAAGCTATTAATGCACTAAGCTAATAATTGACTAAGCCATTAATTGACTAAGCTATTAATTGACTAAGCTATTAATTGACTAAGCTATTAATTGACTAAGCTATTAATTGACTGAGCTATTAATGCACTGAGCTATTAATGCACTGAGCTATTAATGCACTGAGCTATTAATGCACTAAGCTATTAATGCACTAAGCTATTAATTGATTAAGCTATTAATTGACTAAGCTATTAATGCACTAAACTATCAATTGACTAAGCTATTAATGCACTAAGCTATTAATGCACTAAGCTATTAATGCACTGAGCTATTAATGCACTGAGCTATTAATGCACTGAGCTATTAATGCACTAAGCTATTAATTGACTGAGCTATTAATGCACTGAGCTATTAATGCACTGAGCTATTAATGCACTGAGCTATTAATGCACTAAGCTATTAATTGACTAAGCTATTAATGGACTAAGCTATTAATGGACTAAGCTATTAATGGACTAAGCTATTAATGGACTAAGCTATTAATGCACTAAGCTATTAATTGGCTAAGCTATCAATTGACTAAGCTATTAATTGACTAAGCTAGTAATTGACTAAGCTATTAATTGACTAAGCTATTAATGCACTAAGCTATTAATGCACTAAGCTATTAATGCACTAAGCTATTAATGCACTAACTATGCTATTAATGCACTAAGCTATTAATTGACTAAGCTATTAATTGACTAAGCTATTAATTGACTGAGCTATTAATTGACTGAGCTATTAATGCACTGAGCTATTAATGCACTGAGCTATTAATGCACTGAGCTATTAATGCACTGAGCTATTAATGCACTGAGCTATTAATGCACTGAGCTATTAATGCACTAAGCTATTAATGCACTAAGCTATTAATTGACTAAGCTATTAATGCACTAAACTATCAATTGATTAAGCTATTAATGCACTAAGCTATTAATGCACTAAGCTATTAATGTACTAATCTATTAATGCACTAAGCTATTAATGCACTAAGCTATTAATTGACTAAGCTATTAATGGACTAAGTTATTAATGGACTAAGCTATTGACTAAGCTATTAATGCACTAAGCTATTAATTGACTAAGATAATAATTGACTAAGCTATTAATGCACCAGCTATTAATTGACTAAGCTATTAATGGAGTAAGCTATCATTTTATTTAGCTATTAATTGACTGACTAAGCTATTAATGCACTAAGCTATTAATGCACTAAGCTATTAATGCACTAAATTATTAATGCACTAAGTTATTAATGCACCAAGTTATTAATGCACTAAGCTAAGCTATTAATGCACTAAGCTAGTAATTGACTGAGCTATTAATTGACTAAGCTGTTAATGGACTGAGCTATTAAGCTAAGCTATTAATGCACTAAGCTAGTAATTGACTGAGCTATTAATTGACTAAGCTGTTAATGGACTGAGCTATTAATGGAGTAAGCTATCTAAGCTATTAATGGCGTAAGCTATCAATGGACTAAGCTATTGGCGTATGCTGGGTGAGACCATGGTCTGACCCTAGTGGTTGGTCTCGTGTTGGTACTCAGGCCCGATCCGATAATGTGACCAACTAAAGAAAATAAACTGCCTACTATGTCAGCTTTGTGCTTGATGCTTTTCTAAGCTGTTCTAAGCTGTTCTTGCCCAAATTTATACCAGGCTGAAGTGGACAGGGAGGAGGGAGGGGAGGGGGGGGGGGGAAGGGAGGCATGTGTCTAGAGCTACAACTTTAGAGCTTCATAGTGCCTACCGCTGTGACTCGTGGATGAGTCGGTGGTTAGTGGCCACTGGGTCCTACATTCACTTTTGATGCTGCATCACTTTTGGTTCTAGCGTCTGGCTTAAAATACCTTGGAGGACTTCTGTTTGTCCCTAGAAGCATGTCTATGGTTCCAGTGTGTTGGTCATCAGCATCACCTAACTGGGACAGAGCTTTGCGGTTGAAAACTGTAGCACTTGCGAATGTCCATGAGTGGTCATAATTTCTATGATAGAGGCTTAATAATGGTTGTGTTTGATGACCTTGAAATAGCACACCTCATCTGACACTGTGTGTGCGTGCATGCATTGCACAGGGCGGGATGCAGTTGCATGTTTGTTTTACATGCTTTGCTACTTAATAATCACGTACGACTTGTGAAGCTGCCCATGTTGCTGTTCAATCTATCATCATTCTCTGTCTTCCGTTGTTGGGAAAGAATTATCTATCTTCCCCCCCCAAGAAACAAAATTTGCTCCCAGATTAGCAACATGGCATTGGTCTCGGACTGTGTCGAATCTCTTCTGGTCTTGCACAGTCGAACATGTTTGCACTTGCTATCTCTATGGACTGTTCCTTTCATGATGCTCCTTCTGCTGTGGGCTGTGTTATCCTTCATAGGGATTTGTCCAGACATGGCAAGATTATGCTGCACCGTGAAAATCAAAGCTAATAACTTCATTCTTGTCAAGGTGGCTGTGTCCTCTCACAGAGACCTCTAACTTCAGCATGGCCTCTCACAGACACCTCTAACTACAGCATGGCCTCTCACAGACACCTCTAACTACAGCATGGCTGTGTCCTCTCCAGACACCTCTAACTACAGCATGGCTGTGTCCTCTCACAGAGACCTCTAACTACAGCAAGGCTGTGTCCTTCACAGACACCTCTAACTACAGCATCGCTGTGTCCTCTCCAGACACCTCTAACGACAGCATGGCTGTGTCCTCTCACAGAGACCTCTAACTACAGCATGGTTGTGTCCTCCCACAGACACCTCTAACTACAGCATGGCTGTGTTCTCTCATAGACACCTCTAACTACAGCATCGCTGTGTCCTCTCCAGACACCTCTAACGACAGCATGGCTGTGTCCTCTCACAGAGACCTCTAACTACAGCATGGTTGTGTCCTCCCACAGACACCTCTAACTACAGCATGGCTGTGTTCTCTCATAGACACCTCTAACTACAGCATCGCTGTGTCCTCTCCAGACACCTCTAACGGCATGGCTGTGTCCTCTCACAGAGACCTCTAACTACAGCATGGTTGTGTCCTCCTACAGACACCTCTAACTACAGCATGGCCGTGTTCTCTCATAGACACCTCTAACTACAGCATGGCTGTGTCCTCCCACAGACACCTAACTACAGCATACAGCATGGCTGTGTCCTTCCATAGACACCTCTAACTACATTGTGAACCTGAGCATGTGGTCCCAGTAGTTGCATATACGCCTACCGCCCAGTTATACATAATCCCATTATTGCCCCACGCATTTGCACCACAGGGCCCATCCCTCATTAACTCAGTTTAACGTTAAACTTCATCATTTTAGCTTGACACTTCAACATTGCTAATTAGATAAGGAAGTGTCAATTAAATCATATTGCATTGCCAGTGTCGGTGTTTTATGGGGATAATGCCAGATAGCCTTGCAAGGTAGGGCTAGGGCTAGAATCAATCTAGGGTACAGGGGAGTTGCCCGCTGAAGCAATATACCCCTCTCCCTAATGTCCAAAGGTTCCTTTATTGTGTGGATGATTTATGTGTGTATATGTGTATTGTGCAGCTTTCTGAGCAATTGGATTATATGTGGACATACTATGATATGTTTCTGGGCCACACTCAGCAGCTGAACGTCATCCCCATCAAGGAGTTAGCTGCTACCTTCTCCAATCTCAAGGTATGGTCACTATGATCAACATCTCTCATCTAAGGTGATCATATCTAGCCTGGTGGGCGGGAAGTTGGCAGAAACAGAAAAACATATAAAACGTATTTGGTCCCCTATAGACTTATAAGTGTGTCCACATTGGAAACTGCCCGAGGTAGTTTTGGTTTCACACGCAACACTGCCTTAAAAAAAATTAAAAAGTATATAAAATGAAAAAATGAAAAGAGTTATTATTTTAACTTGCCATTCAAAAAAAAATGGGGGTTGTTGAGACATGAGACCAGACTGGAGCCTGTTCCAGTGTGCCAGAAGGGGTGACAGGATTGGTGTGAAGGAATGCTACTGGTTCTGAAGTGGTAATCAAATAGAAAGAGTTTTAAAGCTTTTCTGGTGTTTTGGGTCGTTTTCCTCCAAGGACATCAAAATGGTTGCCTGAGCTCTACCCCTCCCCCTCCTCCCTCCCCAACTATCTCCAATGTGAGAATGTAAAAGATGGAAAAATCGCCTCAGTAAAGGTTTTCAAAAGCCAAACTGTGCTCAAAAGCTACCTTCACAGCTTGTGACCCTCTATTATATATATATATACCAGTGTAGAGGCAATGTTGTGTGTTAGATGTCATCCACTCTCTCTCTCTCTATCCATTCCTCTCCTCTCCAGAAAATTTACGATGAGTTGCTGTTTTATCGTTCTAACTACATCAGAACAGCAGAGGAGCTGTGCTCCAGTCGTCACGTCTCCAATCTTGCAGATGTAAGTAGGCACATGTGCAGGTGCACGTCACATGAGGATGTGTCCACATGCGTACTGCTACATGTATGTACATTTGGTATGCATGTGTACATGTTACATTACATGTGGCTACATGTACGTGTGGTATGCATGTATACATTTTACATTGCATGTGGATACTGTTACATGTATGTACATGTGGTATGCATGTCACTGAGTGTGTACATGTTTTATTACATGTGGGTACTGTCTATTGCATGTGGGTACTGTCTATTGCACATGTGTGTTGTAGACTCTTGTTCACTCCCATGATCTAGCAGCAGAGGCCCAACCCTAGACCTTGGCCTAGTAGTCTTGGCCGCAGCTCCGGCCTTGTCATAGTAACCCTGACCCTAGGCCCAGCCCAGTTCTAGTAGCTTCTGCTTTGTCCTAGCCAGCCCCAGATCTGGTACTAGTGCTAGCCCTAGCCCCAGACCTGGTACTAGTGTTAGCCCTAGCCCCAGATCTGGTACTAGTGTTAGCCCTAGCCCCAGACCTGGTACTAGTGTTAGCCCTAGCCCCAGATCTGGTACTAGTGTTAGCCCTAGCCCCAGATCTGGTACTAGTGTTAGCCCTAGCCCCAGACCTGGTACTAGTGTTAGCCCTAGCCCCAGACCTGGTACTAGTGTTAGCCCTAGCCCCAGATCTGGTACTAGTGTTAGCCCTAGCCCCAGACCTGGTACTAGTGTTAGCCCTAGCCCCAGACCTGGTACTAGTGTTAGCCCTAGCCAGCCCCAGATCTGGTACTAGTGTTAGCCCTAGCCAGCCCCAGATCTGGTACTAGTGTTAGCCCTAGCCCCAGATCTGGTACTAGTGTTAGCCCTAGCCCCAGATCTGGTACTAGTGTTAGCCCTAGCCCCAGATCTGGTACTAGTGTTAGCCCTAGCCCCAGACCTGGTACTAGTGTTAGCCCTAGCCCCAGACCTGGTACTAGTGTTAGCCCTAGCCAGCCCCAGATCTGGTACTAGTGTTAGCCCTAGCCAGCCCCAGATCTGGTACTAGTGTTAGCCCTAGCCAGCCCCAGATCTGGTACTAGTGTTAGCCCTAGCCCCAGACCTGGTACTAGTGTTAGCCCTAGCCAGCCCCAGATCTGGTACTAGTGCTAGCCCTAGCCAGCCCCAGATCTGGTACTAGTGCTAGCCCTAGCCCCAGATCTGGTACTAGTGTTAGCCCTAGCCAGCCCCAGATCTGGTACTAGTGCTAGCCCTAGCCCCAGATCTGGTACTAGTGTTAGCCCTAGCCCCAGATCTGGTACTAGTGCTAGCCCTAGCCCCAGATCTGGTACTAGTGTTAGCCCTAGCCCCAGATCTGGTACTAGTGTTAGCCCTAGCCCCAGATCTGGTACTAGTGTTAGCCCTAGCCCCAGACCTGGTACTAGTGTTAGCCCTAGCCAGCCCCAGATCTGGTACTAGTGTTAGCCCTAGCCAGCCCCAGATCTGGTACTAGTGTTAGCCCTAGCCCCAGATCTGGTACTAGTGTTAGCCCTAGCCCCAGATCTGGTACTAGTGTTAGCCCTAGCCCCAGATCTGGTACTAGTGTTAGCCCTAGCCCCAGACCTGGTACTAGTGTTAGCCCTAGCCCCAGATCTGGTACTAGTGTTAGCCCTAGCCCCAGACCTGGTACTAGTGTTAGCCCTAGCCCCAGATCTGGTACTAGTGTTAGCCCTAGCCCCAGACCTGGTACTAGTGTTAGCCCTAGCCCCAGACCTGGTACTAGTGTTAGCCCTAGCCAGCCCCAGATCTGGTACTAGTGTTAGCCCTAGCCCCAGATCTGGTACTAGTGTTAGCCCTAGCCCCAGATCTGGTACTAGTGTTAGCCCTAGCCCCAGATCTGGTACTAGTGTTAGCCCTAGCCCCAGACCTGGTACTAGTGTTAGCCCTAGCCCCAGATCTGGTACTAGTGTTAGCCCTAGCCCCAGACCTGGTACTAGTGTTAGCCCTAGCCAGCCCCAGATCTGGTACTAGTGCTAGCCCTAGCCAGCCCCAGATCTGGTACTAGTGCTAGCCCTAGCCCCAGATCTGGTACTAGTGTTAGCCCTAGCCCCAGATCTGGTACTAGTGCTAGCCCTAGCCAGCCCCAGATCTGGTACTAGTGCTAGCCCTAGCCCCAGATCTGGTACTAGTGTTAGCCCCAGCCCCAGACCTGGTACTAGTGTTAGCCCTAGCCCCAGATCTGGTACTAGTGCTAGCCCTAGCCCCAGATCTGGTACTAGTGTTAGCCCTAGCCCCAGATCTGGTACTAGTGCTAGCCCTAGCCAGCCCCAGATCTGGTACTAGTGTTAGCCCTAGCCCCAGACGCCTTTGTCCTAGTAGCCCTCCTAGGCCTAGTATCCTCAGCCATTGTTCTAGTTGCCTTGGTCCTGGGCCCAGTGGTTCTAGTAGCCAAAGCCCTAGGCCCAGTCCTGGTCCTAGTAGCCAAAGCCCTAGGCCCAGTCCTGGTCCTAGTAGCCAAAGCCCTAGGCCCAGCGCTGGTTCTAGTAACCCCAGTAGTCCCTGATAGCCCTGTCAAGTCTTGTTCTAGCCCTACAGACCTTAGGCAAGATACTTGTAATGTTTACTGGGATCTGATCTGTGATGACTATATAGCGATTTTGTTACTCGTGTCTAAAGTTCTTTACTTTTACAACATTCTTTGATCTGTCTCCAGAACATTAACAATGTAAAAGTAATGGCTAGTGGGCAAACTTGCAGTTCCATATTGTTAAATATTGTCTCTCCATGTGGTGCTCTCTATTAAAAGTGGTGTAACTAGGGTATTATCAAGCAGCTGTGTATATTGTTGTGTCAAGCAACCATATGTGTGAAGTAGGAAAATTAACACTTTGCCTCTCAGCACACTAACAAGTATTGTATATATACATACAAGATTGGTACTGCTATCAAAATTGCTGAAAAATCATTTAGTCCTCTTCATTGAACACAGGCCAGAGAGCTAGTAAATTGTGTGCTCTATTAGGAAGGCTCCACCTTCTGTTTGAGGTTTGAGGTTGTGCTGAGCCTTCACAAACTGAACAGGTCCAGTTGGCTTTTTATCAGTTTTATATTCTACTGGACATCGGGCAGCTAAATGGCAGGAGAGATAATCTTGTGTACAAGGTAGAAATTGCACGATTTCGAGATTGGGGGGGGGGGGGGGGAGTTTTGACTCTCATCCTGGGGGTGGTTTTTTTGTGTTTCCTGGCCTGACCACCAACACAAGGTTGCGGGTCCAGTGCTGACTTCCTACGCCATGTTTAGCAAGGGAAGGGTCTGTGGGGAGTGTGGTCTTAGCAGTATAATATATATATAGCTATCTTTACAGATACTCTCTCCTGGCATCTCACTTGAACTCTCATCAGCCTCTCAGGATATTACAACTTGGCTTTTCTGCTCTCTCCTGACATGTTTCAACCTGTCTCCATGTTGATGCCACACAGGGGGGAAAAATTGTTGCCTTATCATAATATTAGTATGCCCTCTCCTTGTCCACTCTTGTCTCAGCCTGTAGCGAAGCTGCTCAGGGATCTCCTGCTCTCTCCTGACATGTTCAGTGTCTAGCCAGTTGTTGGTTGCTTACTCACATACTGTCATCTCCCACCTTGTTGTCACTGTTCAGAGGCTTCTGTCTTCCTTTCTGCATGACTCGAGACAAAGCCGCTGTTTTGTTTTCATCCGTGCTCCTGCTGGTGTGGGACTCATCACAGTCTCTGTAATTGCTTTCTCACACTTCTCTGAGAGGATTTAGGCTCTTTTGCGACTAGTGATGGCTGGAGTGCCCAGTGACTGAGAAACCTCATGACAAGTGTCCAAGTCTTCTTGGACTGTTTCTTTGTTACTAAACTGCAGCCACTGTATAGATCTTCTAATTCTAGTGAGCGAGGGGGGGGGCTGGAAGCAGCTGTAATGAGCTGTCCCCAGTAGGGACATGCATCTTAATGAATACACAAGCCAACAAGGACTTGAGTATGTAGTGAGTACCACCCCACTGGTGAGCACTGCCCCGCTGGTGAGCACTGTCCCGCTGGTGAGCACTGCCCCGCTGGTGAGCACCACCCCGCTGGTGAGCACCGCCCCGCTGGTGAGCACCGCCCCGCTGGTGAGCACCGCCCCGCTGGTGAGCACCGCCCCGCTGGTGAGCACCGCCCCGCTGGTGAGCACCGCCCCGCTGGTGAGCACCGCCCCGCTGGTGAGCACCGCCCCGCTGGTGAGCACCGCCCCGCTGGTGAGCACCGCCCCGCTGGTGAGCACCGCCCCGCTGGTGAGCACTGCCCCGCTGGTGAGCACTGCCCCGCTGGTGAGCCCCGCTGGTGAGCCCCGCTGGTGAGCCCCGCTGGTGAGCACCGCCCCGCTGGTGAGCACTGCCCTGCTGGTGATGATCACCCTTGTGCGATGTTTTGTATCGATCCAGGTCTTTTATCATGCTCTTATGTTGTTATGTTTGTTGTATGGCTTCTCAGAAGTCGCACTTCAACAGTCTGACGGAGGAGTGCTACACAGCCCAGAAGACGTATCGGCTGCTCCTCACCAAGTACCTGACCAGTCTGCGGCAGGCCAACACCAAGGAGATGGTCAGTACACACCTTGCACGCACACTCAACAATAATCACGGTCAGAGTTCTTACTGGCCGATACTCACAATGCCCGAACTGGGAAATCCATTCAGAGATCCGCTATTTCTCCTTTTCAGTTGACTCGCACCTCCTGGAGGAGATCACATTAATGAGATAACCTTTGCACTTTCCATATTAAAAAAAATCGAAGTCGCACATATAAGTAAAAAAATAAAAAATTTAAACAAACTTAGAAGTGGTCGTGCATGCCCCCTCCACCCCACCCCCGGTTGAAGTTAATTAAGATGGTACTAGCACAGAGAGTATGTTGGCTTTTGTCAGACTTCTACACATACTGCCCATAGCACGCCAAGTATTGGGGGAAGCTTGTGGTTTCATGATTAGAGCACTTGGATTATGTGGGGGGAAAGGGGTGTGTGTGGGGGGTGGGGGGAGGGGGGGGTGGGGTGGGGTAGGGGGGTACATAATTGGTCTTATTTGTGATCATGATCATAATGAACTTTACTTGCTCTTGTAATTGCACTGGATATTGCTGGAGCCTTTGCTGTGTGCTGTTGTCAGTAGCTGCCAACTGCTGCAGTTTCCATTCAAGTTCTTTGTGCATTTGAAGCACCGTGCCATTTATACACGGACACATTTGTGTGTGTGGGGGGGGGGGGAAGAAAACAGCAAAATAGTCATGTACCAGCAGTTCCCATGCCAGCAGCAGTTCCCATGCCAGCAGCAGTTCCCATGCCAGCAGCAGTTCCCATGCCAGCAGCAGTTCCCATGCCAGCAGCAGTTCCCATGCTAGCACCAGTTCCCATGCCAGCAGCAGTTCCCATGCTAGCAGCAGTTCCCATGCTAGCAGCAGTTCCCATTCCAGCAGCAGTTCCCATGCTAGCAGCAGTTCCCATGCCAGCAGCAGTTCCCATGCCAGCAGCAGTTCCCATGCCAGCAGCAGTTCCCATGCCAGCAGCAGTTCCCATGCTAGCACCAGTTCCCATGCCAGCAGCAGTTCCCATGCTAGCAGCAGTTCCCATGCTAGCAGCAGTTCCCATGCCAGCAGCAGTTCCCATGCTAGCAGCAGTTCCCATGCTAGCAGCAGTTCCCATGCCAGCAGCAGTTCCCATGCTAGCAGCAGTTCCCATGCTAGCAGCAGTTCCCATGCCAGCAGCAGTTCCCATGCTAGCAGCAGTTCCCATGCTAGCAGCAGTTCCCATGCCAGCAGCAGTTCCCATGCCAGCAGCAGTTCCCATGCTAGCAGCAGTTCCCATGCCAGCAGCAGTTCCCATGCTAGCAGCAGTTCCCATGCCAGCAGCAGTTCCCATGCCAGCAGCAGTTCCCATGCTAGCAGCAGTTCCCATGCTAGCAGCAGTTCCCATGCTAGCAGCAGTTCCCATGCTAGCAGCAGTTCCCATGCCAGCAGCAGTTCCCATGCTAGCAGCAGTTCCCATGCTAGCAGCAGTTCCCATGCCAGCAGCAGTTCCCATGCCAGCAGCAGTTCCCATGCTAGCAGCAGTTCCCATGCCAGCAGCAGTTCCCATGCTAGCAGCAGTTCCCATGCTAGCAGCAGTTCCCATGCCAGCAGCAGTTCCCATGCCAGCAGCAGTTCCCATGCCAGCAGCAGTTCCCATGCCAGCAGCAGTTCCCATGCTAGCAGCAGTTCCCATACTAGCAGCAGTTCCCATACTAGCAGCAGTTCCCATGCTAGCAGCAGTTCCCATGCCAGCAGCAGTTCCCATGCCAGCAGCAGTTCCCATGCCAGCAGCAGTTCCCATGCCAGCAGCAGTTCCCATGCCAGCAGCAGTTCCCATGCCAGCAGCAGTTCCCATGCCAGCAGCAGTTCCCATGCCAGCAGCAGTTCCCATGCCAGCAGCAGTTCCCATGCCAGCAGCAGTTCCCATGCCAGCAGCAGTTCCCATGCCAGCAGCAGTTCCCATGCCAGCAGCAGTTCCCATGCTAGCAGCAGTTCCCATGCCAGCAGCAGTTCCCATGCCAGCAGCAGTTCCCATACCAGCAGCAGTTCCCATACCAGCAGCAGTTCCCATGCCAGCAGCAGTTCCCATGCCAGCAGCAGTTCCCATTCTAGCAGCAGTTCCCATGCTAGCAGCAGTTCCCATGCTAGCAGCAGTTCCCATTCTAGCAGCAGTTCCCATGCCAGCAGCAGTTCCCATGCCAGCAGCAGTTCCCATACCAGCAGCAGTTCCCATACCAGCAGCAGTTCCCATACCAGCAGCAGTTCCCATTCTAGCAGCAGTTCCCATGCTAGCAGCAGTTCCCATTCTAGCAGCAGTTCCCATGCCAGCAGCAGTTCCCATGCCAGCAGCAGTTCCCATGCCAGCAGCAGTTCCCATTCTAGCAGCAGTTCCCATGCCAGCAGCAGTTCCCATACCAGCAGCAGTTCCCATACTAGCAGCAGTTCCCATACTAGCAGCAGTTCCCATACCAGCAGCAGTTCCCATTCTAGCAGCAGTTCCCATGCTAGCAGCAGTTCCCATGCTAGCAGCAGTTCCCATACCAGCAGCAGTTCCCATGCCAGCAGCAGTTCCCATGCCAGCAGCAGTTCCCATGCTAGCAGCAGTTCCCATGCCAGCAGCAGTTCCCATGCCAGCAGCAGTTCCCATGCCAGCAGCAGTTCCCATGCCAGCAGCAGTTCCCATGCCAGCAGCAGTTCCCATGCCAGCAGCAGTTCCCATGCCAGCAGCAGTTCCCATGCCAGCAGCAGTTCCCATGCCAGCAGCAGTTCCCATGCCAGCAGCAGTTACCATGCCAGCAGCAGTTACCATGCCAGCAGCAGTTCCCATGCCAGCAGCAGTTCCCATGCCAGCAGCAGTTCCCATGCCAGCAGCAGTTCCCATGCCAGCAGCAGTTCCCATGCCAGCAGCAGTTCCCATGCCAGCAGCAGTTCCCATGCCAGCAGCAGTTCCCATGCCAGCAGCAGTTCCCATGCCAGCAGCAGTTCACATGCCAGCAGCAGTTCCCATGCCAGCAGCAGTTCCCATACCAGCAGCAGTTCCCATACCAGCATAGCAGCAGTTCCCATGCTAGCAGTAATTTCCATACTAGCAGCAGTTTCCATACTAGCAGCAGTTCCCATACCAGCAGCAGTTCCCATGCTAGCAGTAATTTCCATGGTAACACCATGTCAGCCATCCCATGTTTAATAGCCCAAGAGTAATCACAGTTGACTACATCCTTGTTTAGTCTGAGAGCTGATGTGGTGTTAGCCCAAAGTGACTTCACTTCACACAGTAGATAACATTATTGCACGTGTTGACCTTTTGATCTCCCACTGGCACTAAAACCTCATGGCAACTGACCTCTACATCAGCCACTCAGATGCAGAGCTAACTCGTAGCTTGACCAACCCGCTGAACTGGTTCTGGGTGTGTTCAAGCCACACCTGATAAACTAAGGAGAGCTAACTGGGCATCTCAAATGTTCTCATGCCATCCTGAAATTGAATGTGAAATTGAATGTGCAATTTCCTTATTTATGGTTTTGGCATGAAATTAACGATAAACAATTCATCTTCTCGCTACAAAAGAGATAACTGCCCTGGGGAATCTTATAGGGGAGTTCCACTCCATAATGACATGTATAAACAGGTTGTGATGTGGTTTATATACACACTCCACCACAAGGCGCCTCAAGTCCTGGAGTAGTCCAACAATGGCTCCTGGACACCTTGCCAGGCCAAGCCCAATACGGTAATCTGGCTTCACCTTCTCTAACCCTCGGGAAGGTGTGTGTCATTACTTCCTGTCCCCTGCCTGCATCTCCTTGCTGCGCATTGACGTCTTGTCACTATGCAGCCAGTTCCCTCTCCTCTACTCACTATGCAACCAGTTCCCTCTCCTCTGACTATGCAGCCAGTTCTCTCTCCTCTGACTATGCAGCCAGTTCTCTCTCCTCTACTCACTATGCAGCCAGTTCTCTCTGCTCTACTGACTATGCAGCCAGTTCTCTCTCCTCTACTCACTATGCAGCCAGTTCTCTCTCCTCTACTGACTATGCAGCCAGTTCTCTCTCCTCTACTGACTATGCAGCCAGTTCTCTCTCCTCTACTGACTATGCAGCCAGTTCTCTCTCCTCTGACTATGCAGCCAGTTCCCTCTCCTCTACTGACTATGCAGCCAGTTCTCTCTCCTCTACTGACTATGCAGCCAGTTCTCTCTCCTCTACTGACTATGCAGCCAGTTCCCTCTCCTCTACTGACTATGCAGTCAGTTCTCTCTCCTCTACTGACTATGCAGCCAGTTCTCTCTCCTCTACTCACTATGCAGCCAGTTCTCTCTCCTCTACTGACTATGCAGCCAGTTCTCTCTCCTCTACTCACTATGCAGCCAGTTCTCTCTCCTCTACTGACTATGCAGCCAGTTCTCTCTCCTCTGACTATGCAGCCAGTTCTCTCTCCTCTACTCACTATGCAGCCCTCCTCTGACTATGCAGCCAGTTCTCTCTCCTCTACTGACTATGCAGCCAGTTCTCTCTCCTCTACTGACTATGCAGCTAGTTCTCTCTCCTCTACCTACTATGCAGCCAGTTCTCTCTCCTCTACTCACTATGCAGCCAGTTCTCTCTCCTCTGACTATGCAGCCAGTTCTCTCTCCTCTACTGACTATGCAGCCAGTTCTCTCTCCTCTACTGACTATGCAGCCAGATCTCTCTCCTCGACCTACTATGCAGCCAGTTCTCTCTCCTATGATTATGCAGCCAGTTCTCTCTCCTCTACTCACTATGCAGCCAGTTCTCTCTCCTCTACTGACTATGCAGCCAGTTCTCTCTCCTCTACTGACTATGCAGCCAGTTCTCTCTCCTCTACTCACTATGTAGCCAGTTCTCTCTCCTCTACTCACTATGCAGCCAGTTCTCTCTCCTCTACTGACTATGCAGCCAGTTCTCTCTCCTCTACTCACCATACAGCCAGTTATCTCTCCTCTACTGACTATGCAGCCAGTTCTCTCTCCTCTACTCACTATGCAGCCAGTTCTCTCTACTCTACTGACTATGCAGCCAGTTCCCTCTCCTCTACTCATTAGGCAGCCAGTTCTCTCTCCTCTACTGACTATGCAGCCAGTTCTCTCTCCTCTACTCATTAGGAAGCCAGTTCTCTCTCCTCTACTGACTATGCAGCCAGTTCTCTCTCCTCTACTCATTAGGCAGTCAGTTCTCTCTCCTCTACTGACTATGCAGCCAGTTCTCTCTCCTCTACTCACTATGCAGCCAGTTCTCTCTCCTCTACTCACTATGCAGCCAGTTCTCTCTCCTCTACTGACTATGCAGCCAGTTCTCTCTCCTCTACTCACTATGCAGCCAGTTCTCTCTCCTCTACTCACTATGCAGCCAGTTCTCTCTCCTCTACTCACTATGCAGCCAGTTCTCTCTCCTCTACTGACTATGCAGCCAGTTCTCTCTCCTCTACTCACTATGCAGCCAGTTCTCTCTCCTCTACTCATTAGGCAGCCAGTTATCTCACCTCCACTGACAATGCTGTTACTTGAGTATGGGTGAGCGAGATCGATGTACAGAGTCATTCCTTACACCAGAAGATCTGTGTGGCAATATTATGCTTTGCCAGTCATCTTCTTAGGTGGCTTTCTTCATCATTATTGGGTGCACTGCATATATACTGGAGTGGACTCTCAGTATTTGTGGAGTGGAATGCTTGCTATATAGAGGCAAAGCATTGTAGAGTGGTTAGTTTATAGAGGAATGGTTGCTGTAATGATAATAGGTGTGTGTGTGTGTGTGTGTGTGCATGTGTGTTTGTGTGGGCATGTAATTGTGTGTCCATGGCGGGAGCTTGCTGACCAAAATATCCACCTGCATGTCGGCAAGACTACCACTACAGAATCCACAACTTTAGGTGAAAGGTGAAACTTATGTCATAGGTCATCAGTGAAGTATAAGGACACCTGAAGTGCAGGTTGGATGAGCATCTACCCTCTCTTGACTGATTAATTCAACAATGGCAACCGTGTGTCAAGAAAGTTTACACAACTGTTCTGGGAGCTCGCTCAAGGTTGTCTAGGCCTAATGATCTGTACAGTGTTTACGAAAATTGCCTTTTTAGTCGGTTCCGACTTAATTCGCAGCTGCAGTCTAACACTGTTAGTGCTCCCTTTTTGATATCATTATTATTATTTCTTGTCCTTAGAATGCAAATACAAAAGCTGCAGTTTGGCAGCTGAGTCAGCATGGAGATAAAGCATCGTGCTTATGTCTACAACGAACAAAGGGATCCATCCAATAGTGCCTCTTTCTCAAGGGTGATGGGATTCCGAGTGTTTCCTGGACATAGACAGTCGCTGCAGTCTTGCAAGCAGAAGCTGTTCCTAAAATTAAATAGGGTTGATCCAACTCAATAGTTGTTATCAGTCATGATTTAGTGACACTAGGAAATACAGAATCCTGTATTCATAAATACACGATTCTGTAGCAGAAGCTGTTCCTAAAATTAAATAGGGTTGATCCAACTCAATAGTTGTTATCAGTCATGATTTAGTGACACTAGGAAATACAGAATCCTGTATTCATAAATACACGATTCTGTATATTTTACAGTTACTTAGCAGTCTACTGGGCATGTGCAGTAGATGTTTTAAGGATTCAGTGCACATGGCATATTTTAAATTTTTGTGGCTGATACCCGTGTGTGTGTGTGTGTGCGTGTGTGAGTTATATCCACAGGTGGCTATATCCACAGGTGGCTATATCCACAGGTGGCAATTTCTTACTTCCTCGTGCAGTTTTTTCAGCATGCTATTTCAGTGTCCGTTGCTGTGCTTTCAAATGGTGTTAAAATATTGTGAGTTAGGTATTGTTGGGGCATGTGGCAGGTAGAGAAGGAGACCTCCTTATATACACATCCATAACAATAATATGGTAGCCTTTAAAAAGGACTAGTCTTGGCAGTGTGCTCCCCCAGGCATTTCAATCTGTCTCATCGGCCTATCTGATATTAGCACTGCTGCCCAGCTTCCCTGGTCCCTCGACGGTCTCCTGTGTTGTTGACATGTTTAAAAGCTCTTCTGCTCCTGGCATGTTGACCGTCTAGACACTGTTGTCACTACTCACTGCTTTCATCTCTCTCCTTGTTGTTGCTAACCAGCTATCTGTGTACACAAATCTGGAGCACTGTCTCTTTAAGATTTTGTGGTGGGTGGGGTTTAATTCAGGGTTCATTATGGGAGGGGAGGGGGGGGGGGGGTTTGCAGAGTGGGTAACTTTAAAAAATATTGTGTTCTTACCTTGGCATTTCACCTTGTCTCTTCAGCCTGTCTAGCACTGCTTGCTCAGCCACCCTGTTTCCTCCAGCCATTGTCTCAGCCTCCCTGTTCTCTCCAGCCATTGTCTCAGCCTCCCTGTTCTCTCCAGCCATTGTCTCAGCCTCCCTGTTCTCTCCAGCCATTGTCTCAGCCACCCTGTTCTCTCCAGCCATTGTCTCAGCCTTCCTGTTCTCTCCAGCCATTGTCTCAGCCTCCCTGTTCTCTCCAGCCATTGTCTCAGCCACCCTGTTCTCTCCAGCCATTGTCTCAGCCACCCTGTTCTCTCCAGCCATTGTTCAGCCTCCCTGTTCTCTCCAGCCATTGTCTCAGCCACACTGTTCTCTCCAGCTATTGTCTCAGCCTCCCTGTTCTCTCCAGCCATTGTCTCAGCCTCCCTGTTCTCTCCAGCCATTGTCTCATCTTGTTTTAATGATGTTGCCATGGCTAGAATGACTGTGGTCTTGGCAGTGTGCTTCCCCAGGCATCTCACTTTGTATCACTAGCTTATCTAGATACTGCTGCTCAGCTTTCTTGCTCTCTACTTGTCTGGACTCTGCTGTCTCCCATCTGTTCTTGCATTGTGGGTAGTGTGTTGGTGAGTGTGAGTAGTGTGTTGGTGAGTGTGAGTAGTGTGTTGGTGAGTGTGAGTAGTGTGTTGGTGAGTGTGTTGGTGAGTGCGAGTAGTGTGTTGGTGAGTGTGAGTAGTGTGTTGGTGAGTGTGAGTAGTGTGTTGGTGAGTGTGAGTAGTGTGTTGGTGAGTGTGAGTAGTGTGTTGGTGAGTAGTGTGTTGGTGAGTGTGAGTAGTGTGTTGGTGAGTGCGAGTAGTGTGTTGGTGAGTGTGAGTAGTGTGTTGGTGAGTGTGTTGGTGAGTGCGAGTAGTGTGTTGGTGAGTGTGAGTAGTGTGTTGGTGAGTGTGAGTAGTGTGTTGGTGAGTGTGAGTAGTGTGTTGGTGAGTGTGAGTAGTGTGTTGGTGAGTAGTGTGTTGGTGAGTGTGAGTAGTGTGTTGGTGAGTGCGAGTAGTGTGTTGGTGAGTGTGAGTAGTGTGTTGGTGAGTGTGAGTAGTGTGTTGGTGAGTGTGAGTAGTGTGTTGGTGAGTGCGAGTAGTGTGTGTTGGTGAGTGTGAGTAGTGTGTTGGTGAGTGTGAGTAGTGTGTTGGTGAGTGCGAGTAGTGTGTTGGTGAGTGTGAGTAGTGTGTTGGTGAGTGTGAGTAGTGTGTTGGTGAGTGCGAGTAGTGTGTTGGTGAGTGCGAGTAGTGTGTTGGTGAGTGTGTTGGTGAGTGTGAGTACTTAGTGTGTTGGTGAGTGTGAGTAGTGTGTTGGTGAGTGTGAGTAGTGTGTTGGTGAGTGCGAGTAGTGTGTTGGTGAGTGTGAGTAGTGTGTTGGTGAGTGTAGTAGGGGGAAGTGTGTTGGTATGTGTGCTGGGTACCTACCTGTGTGTTTGTTGATGATTATGTGCCATAGTTCGCACGTACCCAGTTGCAATTTAGACAGTGAGGAGAGGGAGGGAAGAAAATGGTGCTGTGCTGGAAGATTTCACAGCTAGTATAAAGTGCGTGGTGGTGCAATATCATTCGAGCTGGGTCACATAAATCCTGCTTGTAAAAAATCTTGACACACTTAGCTACACTACACATTAGGAGTACTAGTTGGACTCACTTTATATAAAATGGCGGATGCTCCCCCCCCCCCCACAAAAAAAACCCCCCCCCCCCAACAAGCTCCCAAGCTAAACCCTCAGATTTGCAGCTTTTTTGTTGCCCAATTGGTGTCTTCGGAGACTTTTAGCTCCAAAAAGATTCCAAGCATGCTTTGAATGCGTCACTAGGGGGACAAACTGGCGGGCCTAAAAACTATAGAAAGTGTGAACCAACCTTGGAAGTTGTTCTAAGGATCTTCTGTGTATCTTTGTACGCGACTCTTACCCTTCCCTCACCGGCACTTACCTGCAGTAGGTCCACTCATAACAACTTTAGTATCGGGGGAAACTCCAAACGTTCCCCTGCGAAGGAGTAACTCATCCCTTATGATTGTGGGGGAAAGAAAGGGGAAAAAACGCATGGGCAAGAGTCGTTGTCGATGATGCAACCAGGCCAGCTAGCTAGCTCTTGTGCTGCTCATAATATGAAATGGTCGAGATCATCAGTCCCCAGAAAAGCCGTGCTACACATTTGAATCCAAACCTAGGGGTCAGATGATTTACTGATGAGTCATAGATGAGGAGAAGTGTCTGTACCTGAACAATAAGGTGGCGTGGAATAATGTCTGCCATGTCTGGCTTAGTTCCAGAGTCCTCTTGTGCAACTCGTGCCAATTGAAGGAGGCTGTAGCTGATCCCTGGCAGACTCTGACAATAAATAACAGGGTTGGGGGCTGACTTGTGAAGTGTAGAAGAACTCAGTCAGATAAGAGAAGTGGCTCACCTCTGCTTGCTGTGTGGTTGGCTTGTGGAGTGCTCCCCTGCCAAAATGGTGAAGGAAAACTGACAACAATACAGATATAAAAAAGAGTGCCCCCCCCCCCCCCCCCTTCCCCACACACACACACAAAATTGTTTAGTGAACAACTATATTGGATTAGCCTGACCAGAACAAGAGTATACCCATGAGGACCACAACCAGTTGGATGACCCTTTACCATTTAAAATCATACACACCCGCTTTTGATTATATTGGTTGTGGCCTTCATGGGCACATGCTTGCATCACATGGCACCGTGCTACTAGGTGGTTATATACTGGCACCGTGTGACTAGGTGGTTGTATACTGGCACAGTGTGACTAGGTGGTTGTATACTGGCACAGTGTGACTAGGTGGTTGTATACTGGCACAGTGCTACTAGGTGGTTGCATACTATCACCTAGGTGGTTATATACTGGCACAGTGCTACTGGGTGGGTATATACTGGCACCGTGCTACTGGGTGGTTTTATACTGGCACAGTGCTACTGGGTGGTTATATACTGGCACCGTGCTACTGGGTGGTTTTATACTGGCACAGTGCTACTGGGTGGTTGCATACTGGCACAGTGCTACTGGGTGGTTATATACTGGCACAGTGCTACTAGGGTGTTATATACTGGCACAGTGCTACTAGGGTGTTATATACTTAGGTTGTTATATACTGGCACAGTGCTACTAGGTGGTTATATACTGGCACAGTGCTACTAGGTGGTTATATACTGGCACAGTGCTACTGGGTGGTTATATACTGGCACAGTGCTACTAGGGTGTTATATACTTAGGGTGTTATATACTGGCACAGTGCTACTAGGGTGTTATATATTGGCACAGTGCTACTGGGTGGTTATATACTGGCACAGTGCTACTAGGTGGTTATATACTGGCACAGTGCTACTAGGTGGTTATATACTGGCACAGTGCTACTAGGGTGTTATATACTGGCACAGTGCTACTAGGGTGTTATATACTGGCACAGTGCTACTAGGGTGTTATATACTTAGGGTGTTATATACTGGCACAGTGCTACTAGGTGGTTATATACTGGCACAGTGCTACTAGGATGTTATATACTGGCACAGTGCTACTAGGTGGTTATATACTGGCACAGTGCTACTAGGATGTTATATACTGGCACAGTGCTACTAGGATGTTATATACTGGCACAGTGCTACTAGGTGGTTATATACTGGCACAGTGCTACTAGGGTGTTATATACTGGCACAGTGCTACTAGGATGTTATATACTGGCACAGTGCTACTAGGTGGTTATATACTGGCACAGTGCTACTGGGTGGTTATATATTGGCACAGTGCTACTGGGTGGTTATATACTGGCACAGTGCTACTGGGTGGTTATATACTGGCACAGTGCTACTGGGTGGTTATATACTGGTCTTCATCATAGAAAACTCGAGTCAACAACAACTGACTTGAGTGAATACTAATTTTCTAGACCTCACGTCTCTGCTTGAGGCATCCTAACCAGCAGAGGCATCAAAATAAGAGTATAATAACAATATGTCAATAACGAGGAAGTATTACAAGTTGGTTCAAAGTTCAATTGATTAACGAGATTGTGAGTGACAGTCGTTCAAGAGTGGCTATTGAACATTTCAGCCTCGAGGCTATTAGAGAGTGGCTACGAGGAGAGGCCTCTTGTCTAGCATGTGGTATTAGTGTGGGCACTCGATGATTCTTTTCTGCACATTGCCTCTCCCCCCATAATTAAACATTGCCTCTCCCCCTCACCCCCTCCCCCCAAAAAAAAATTAAACATTGCCTCTCCCCCCATAATTAAACATTGCCTCTCCCCCATAATTAAACATTGCCTCTCCCTCATAATTAAACATTGCCTCTCCCCCCATAATTAAACATTGCCTCTCCCCCCATAATTAAACATTGCCTCTCCCCCATAATTAAACATTGCCTCTCCCCCCATAAAAACATTGCCTCCCCCCCTCTCCACACACCCCGAACTCTCCCCCCATAATTAAACATTGCCTCTCCCCTCACAATTAAACATTGCCTCTCCCCCATAATTAAACATAATTGCCTCCCCCCATAATTAAAAATATTGCCTCCCCCCCATAATTAAACATTGCCTCTCCCCCATAATTAAACATTGCCTTTTCCCCCATAATTAAACATTGCCTCTCCCTCATAATTAAACATTGCCTCTCCCCCCATAATTAAACATTGCCTCTCCCCCATAATTAAACATTGCCTCTCCCACCATAATTAAACATTGCCTCCCCCCCACAATTAAACATAATTGCCTCCCCCCATAATTAAAAATATTGCCTCTCCCCCATAATTAAACATTGCCTCTCCCCCCATAATTAAACATTGCCTCTTCCCCCATAATTAAACATTGCCTCTCCCCCATAATTAAACATTGCCTCTCCCCCCATAATTAAACATTGCCTCTCCCCTCATAATTAAACATTGCCTCTCCCCCATAATTAAACATTGCCTTTTCCCCCATAATTAAACATTGCCTCTCCCCCATAATTAAACATTGCCTCTCCCCCCATAATTAAACATTGCCTCTCCCCCCATAATTAAACATTGCCTCTCCCCCATAATTAAACATTGCCTCTCCCACCATAATTAAACATTGCCTCCCCCCCATAATTAAACATAATTGCCTCCCCCCCATAATTAAAAATATTGCCTCTCCCCCATAATTAAACATTGCCTCTCCCCCCATAATTAAACATTGCCTCTCCCCCCATAATTAAACATTGCCTCTCCCCCATAATTAAACATTGCCTCTCCCCCATAATTAAACATTGCCTCTCCCCCCATAATTAAACATTGCCTCTCCCCCCATAATTAAACATTGCCTCTCCCCCATAATTAAACATTGCCTCTCCCCCCATAATTAAACATTGCCTCTCCCCCCATAATTAAACATTGCCTCTCCCCCTTGCCTCTCCCCTCACAATTAGACATTGTCTCTCCCCCATAATTAAACATCCCCTCATAATTAAATACCGTCTGCCCTTCTCCAACTCCCTCATCCTCCCCTCCCCCTCCATCTCCCCTCCTCTCTCTCCTTGTCTTCCCCTCCCTCCCTCCTCCTCCTCCTTCTCAGGTGGCCATGCTCAGGAGTGGTGTGGAGCATATTCTCTGCCAGTTTGCCTACCACAGGAACTGCTCCATGGTAAGTGTGTGGTGCGGGTGTGTGGATTAGCTCACACGGTCTGAACTTGTCACAACCTTGCTTGGATCATGTGACTAGATTCAGAGATCAGGATCATGTGACTAGATTCAGAGATCAATTACTAGGATCATGTGACTAGATTCAGAGATCAATGACTAGGATCATGTGACTAGATTCAGAGATCAGGATCATGTGACTAGATTCAGAGATCAGTGACTAGGATCATGTGACTAGATTCAGAGATCAAGACTAGGATCATGTGACTAGATTCAGAGATCAATGACTAGGATCATGTGACTAGATTCAGAGATCAATGACTAAAGATCATGTGACTAGATCAGGATCATGTGACTAGATTCAGAGATCAGTGACTAGGATCATGTGACTAGATTCAGAGATCAATGACTAGGATCATGTGACTAGATTCAGAGATCAAGACTAGGATCATGTGACTAGATTCAGAGATCAATGACTAGGATCATGTGACTAGATTCAGGGATCAATGACTAGGATCATGTGACTAGTTCAGAGATCAATGACTAGGATCATGTGACTAGATTCAGAGATCAATGACTAGGATCATGTGACTAGATTCAGAGATCAATTACTAGGATCATGTGACTAGATTCAGAGATCAATGACTAGGATCATGTGACTAGATTCAGAGATCAATGACTAGGATCATGTGACTAGATTCAGAGATCAATGACTAGGATCATGTGACTAGATTCAGAGATCAATGACTAGGATTATGCAACTAGATTCAGAGATCAATGACGGATCATGTGACTAGATTCAGAGATCAATGACTAGGATCATGCAACTAGATTCAGAGATCAATGACTAGGATCATGTGACTAGATTCAGAGATCAATGACTAGGATCATGTGACTAGATTCAGAGATCAATGACTAGGATCATGTGACTAGATTCAGAGATCAATGACTAGGATTATGCAACTAGATTCAGAGATCAATGACGGATCATGTGACTAGATTCAGAGATCAATGACTAGGATCATGTGACTAGATTCAGAGATCAATGACTAGGATCATGTGACTAGATTCAGAGATCAATGACTAGGATCATGTGACTAGATTCAGAGATCAATGACTAGGATCATGTGACTAGATTCAGAGATCAATGACTAGGATCATGTGACTAGATTCAGAGATCAATGACTAGGATTATGCAACTAGATTCAGAGATCAATGACGGATCATGTGACTAGATTCAGAGATCAATGACTAGGATCATGTGACTAGATTCAGAGAGCAATGACTAGGATCATGTGACTAGATTCAGAGATCAATGACTAGGATCATGTGACTAGATTCACAGATCAATGACTAGGATCATGTGATTAGATTCAGAGAGCAATGACTAGGATCATGTGACTAGATTCAGAGATCAATTACTAGGATCATGCAACTAGATTCAGAGATCAATGACTAGGATCATGTGACTAGATTCACAGATCAATGACTAGGATCATGTGACTAGATTCAGAGATCAATGACTAGGATCATGTGACTAGATTCAGAGAGCAATGACTAGGATCATGTGACTAGATTCAGAGATCAATGACTAGGATCATGTGACTAGATTCACAGATCAATGACTAGGATCATGCGACTAGATTCAGAGATCAATGACTAGGATCATGTGACTAGATTCACAGATCAATGACTAGGATCATGTGACTAGATTCAGAGATCAATGACTAGGATCATGTGACTAGATTCACAGATCAATGACCAAAAACAAGACTGGGTAGACATTGTCACCTTGAGAACTCCATCAGAAGGATATGATACTTTTTACAAATGTACCCCTCCACCCCCCACCATCCTCCCCCCACCCCCCCCCCCCCCCCCACACACATACACCACCACCATAATTGGTAGTGCAGTTCCCCAGGTCAGCACCCGACTCTGCCATGGCTTACTGCACTAATAACAAACCAAATAGCTGCTCATTGACTTATTTGTCCTCCTCCATGCCTGTGTGCTGGCCAGTGCAGCTGGGATTATAGCACTAGCAGCTGCAGCACAGGAAGCTGCTGGCTGAAGCAGCTATTAGCCTCGAGAAGATTTGATTTGCTCTTTTGCAAGTGTTAACATAATTGCGATGTCTGCAGTGGCCTGGATTAGTAAACAATGCACAGTAGTATCTGCGTGTTAGGCTGAGTGCATTCACCCTCTGAATGCTTCACTCTAGGATTAGACTGGGTGCATAGCAAGCACTAACCCTCTGAATCCTTCACTCTAGGATTAGACTGGATGCATAGCAAGCACTAACCCTCTGAATCCTTCACTCTAGGATTAGACTGGGTGCATAGCAAGCACCCACCCTCTGAATGCTTCACTCTAGGATTAGACTGGGTGCATAGCAAGCACTCACTCTCTGAATGCTTCACTCTAGGATTAGACTGGGTGCATAGCAAGCACCCACTCCTCTGAATCCTTCACTCTAGGATTAGACTGGGTGCATAGCAAGCACCCACTCCTCTGAATCCTTCACTCTAGGATTAGACTGGGTGCATAGCAAGCACCCACCCTCTGAATGCTTCACTCTAGGATTAGACTGGGTGCATAGCAAGCACCCACTCCTCTGAATCCTTCACTCTAGGATTAGACTGGGTGCATAGCAAGCACCCACCCTCTGAATCCTTCACTCTAGGATTAGACTGGGTGCATAGCAAGCACCCACTCCTCTGAATCCTTCACTCGAGGATTAGACTGGATGCATAGCAAGCACTAACCCTCTGAATCCTTCACTCTAGGATTAGACTGGGTGCATAGCAAGCACCCACCCTCTGAATGCTTCACTCTAGGATTAGACTGGGTGCATAGCAAGCACTCACTCTCTGAATGCTTCACTCTAGGATTAGACTGGGTGCATAGCAAGCACCCACTCCTCTGAATCCTTCACTCTAGGATTAGACTGGGTGCATAGCAAGCACCCACTCCTCTGAATCCTTCACTCTAGGATTAGACTGGGTGCATAGCAAGCACCCACCCTCTGAATGCTTCACTCTAGGATTAGACTGGGTGCATAGCAAGCACCCACTCCTCTGAATCCTTCACTCTAGGATTAGACTGGGTGCATAGCAAGCACCCACCCTCTGAATCCTTCACTCTAGGATTAGACTGGGTGCATAGCAAGCACCCACTCCTCTGAATCCTTCACTCTAGGATTAGACTGGGTGCATAGCAAGCACCCACTCCTCTGAATCCTTCACTCTAGGATTAGACTGGGTGCATAGCAAGCACCCACTCCTCTGAATCCTTCACTCTAGGATTAGACTGGGTGCATAGCAAGCACCCACTCCTCTGAATGCTTCACTCTAGGATTAGACTGGGTGCATAGCAAGCACCCACTCCTCTGAATCCTTCACTCGAGGATTAGACTGGGTGCATAGCAAGCACTCACCCTCTGAATCCTTCACTCTAGGATTAGACTGGGTGCATAGCAAGCACTCACCCTCTGAATCCTTCACTCTAGGATTAGACTGGGTGCATAAGCACCCACCCTCTGAATCCTTCACTCTAGGATTAGACTGGGTGCATAGCAAGCACCCACCCTCTGAATCCTTCACTCTAGGATTAGACTGGGTGCATAAGCACCCACCCTCTGAATCCTTCACTCTAGGATTAGACTGGGTGCATAGCAAATACTCACCCTCTGAATCCTTCACTCTAGGATTAGACTGGGTGCATAGCAAGCACCCACTCCTCTGAATGCTTCACTCTAGGATTAGACTGGGTGCATAGCAAGCACCCACTCCTCTGAATGCTTCACTCTAGGATTAGACTGGGTGCATAGCAAGCACTCACCCTCTGAATCCTTCACTCTAGGATTAGACTGGGTGCATAGCAAGCACCCACTCCTCTGAATCCTTCACTCTAGGATTAGACTGGGTGCATAGCAAGCACCCACCCTCTGAATGCTTCACTCTAGGATTAGACTGGGTGCATAGCAAGCACCCACTCCTCTGAATCCTTCACTCTAGGATTAGACTGGGTGCATAGCAAGCACCCACTCCTCTGAATCCTTCACTCTAGGATTAGACTGGGTGCATAGCAAGCACCCACTCCTCTGAATGCTTCACTCTAGGATTAGACTGGGTGCATAGCAAGCACCCACTCCTCTGAATCCTTCACTCGAGGATTAGACTGGGTGCATAGCAAGCACCCACCCTCTGAATGCTTCACTCTAGGATTAGACTGGGTGCATAGCAAGCACTAACCCTCTGAATCCTTCACTCTAGGATTAGACTGGGTGCATAGCAAGCACTCACCCTCTGAATCCTTCACTCTAGGATTAGACTGGGTGCATAAGCACCCACCCTCTGAATCCTTCACTCTAGGATTAGACTGGGTGCATAGCAAGCACCCACCCTCTGAATCCTTCACTCTAGGATTAGACTGGGTGCATAAGCACCCACCCTCTGAATCCTTCACTCTAGGATTAGACTGGGTGCATAGCAAATACTCACCCTCTGAATCCTTCACTCTAGGATTAGACTGGGTGCATAGCAAGCACCCACTCCTCTGAATGCTTCACTCTAGGATTAGACTGGGTGCATAGCAAGCACCCACCCTCTGAATCCTTCACTCTAGGATTAGACTGGGTGCATAGCAAGCACCCACTCCTCTGAATCCTTCACTCTAGGATTAGACTGGGTGCATAGCAAGCACCCACCCTCTGAATGCTTCACTCTAGGATTAGACTGGGTGCATAGCAAGCACCCACCCTCTGAATGCTTCACTCTAGGATTAGACTGGGTGCATAGCAAGCACCCACCCTCTGAATGCTTCACTCTAGGATTAGACTGGGTGCATAGCAAGCACCCACTCCTCTGAATCCTTCACTCGAGGATTAGACTGGGTGCATAGCAAGCACCCACTCCTCTGAATCCTTCACTCTAGGATTAGACTGGGTGCATAGCAAGCACTAACCCTCTGAATCCTTCACTCTAGGATTAGACTGGGTGCATAGCAAGCACTCACCCTCTGAATCCTTCACTCTAGGATTAGACTGGGTGCATAGCAAGCACCCACTCCTCTGAATCCTTCACTCTAGGATTAGACTGGGTGCATAGCAAGCACCCACTCCTCTGAATGCTTCACTCTAGGATTAGACTGGGTGCATAGCAAGCACTCACCCTCTGAATCCTTCACTCTAGGATTAGACTGGGTGCATAGCAAGCAACCACTCCTCTGAATGCTTCACTCTAGGATTAGACTGGGTGCATAGCAAGCACTCACCCTCTGAATCCTTCACTCTAGGATTAGACTGGGTGCATAGCAAGCATTCACCCTATGAATGCTTCACTCTAGGATTAGACTGGGTGCATAGCAAGCACTCACCCTCTGAATCCTTCACTCTAGGATTAGACTGGGTGCATAGCAAGCACTAACCCTCTGAATCCTTCACTCTAGGATTAGACTGGGTGCATAGCAAGCACCCACTCCTCTGAATGCTTCACTCTAGGATTAGACTGGGTGCATAGCAAGCACTCACCCTATGAATCCTTCACTCTAGGATTAGACTGGGTGCATAGCAAGCACTCACCCTCTGAATCCTTCACTCTAGGATTAGACTGGGTGCATAGCAAGCACTCGCCCTCTGAATCCTTCACTCTAGGATTAGACTGGGTGCATAGCAAGCACCCACCCTCTGAATCCTTCACTCTAGGATTAGACTGGGTGCATAGCAAGCACCCACCCTCTGAATCCTTCACTCTAGGATTAGACTGGGTGCATAGCAAGCAACCACTCCTCTGAATGCTTCACTCTAGGATTAGACTGGGTGCATAGCAAGCACTCACCCTCTGAATCCTTCACTCTAGGATTAGACTGGGTGCATAGCAAGCACTCACCCTCTGAATCCTTCACTCTAGGATTAGACTGGGTGCATAGCAAGCACCCACTCCTCTGAATGCTTCACTCTAGGATTAGACTGGGTGCATAGCAAGCACTCACCCTATGAATCCTTCACTCTAGGATTAGACTGGGTGCATAGCAAGCACTCACCCTATGAATGCTTCACTCTAGGATTAGACTGGGTGCATAGCAAGCACTCACCCTCTGAATCCTTCACTCTAGGATTAGACTGGGTGCATAGCAAGCACCCACCCTCTGAATCCTTCACTCGAGGATTAGACTGGGTGCATAGCAAGCACCCACTCCTATGAATCCTTCACTCTAGGATTAGACTGGGTGCATAGCAAGCACTCACCCTCTGAATCCTTCACTCTAGGATTAGACTGGGTGCATAGCAAGCACTCGCCCTCTGAATGCTTCACTCTAGGATTAGACTGGGTGCATAGCAAGCACTCGCCCTCTGAATCCTTCACTCTAGGATTAGACTGGGTGCATAGCAAGCACTCACCCTCTGAATCCTTCACTCTAGGATTAGGCTGGGTGCATAGCAAGCACTCACCCTCTGAATGCTTCACTCTAGGATTAGACTGGGTGCATAGCAAGCACTAACCCTCTGAATCCTTCACTCTAGGATTAGGCTGGGTGCAGTAGCAAGCAAGAAAGCCCTGCTGTGAATATAATTATTGTTGTGTGCATGAGATGAGAGAGCTGTACCTTCCTGCTTTCCTCGTGTGGTCTGGTAATGAGCACACTCTGAGTCTCGCCCTTGACACATGATCTTGGTACTCGGGTGCACTTCAAAGATTGTGGGGAGCAACTAGACACAGAAATGATTCTGTGTCAATTGCCAACAGTTGTAGAATTTCTCTGCAGGCTAGTTATGGTGCGTCTGACTTGCAAGTGTGCCTTGAGGAAGCTTGTAAACTGAGTTAGGAAAGGTGTGCCGCTGGTCTTTGTCTGGTACAAGCTCTACATTTTAAATTGATTGTGCCTTGATTGTTGTGAAGACCTCTATATATTAGTGGCGTAGGACTGCGTGATTATCAGCCTACACGTAATTAGAATTGTGGTGAGCTGGATTCCGTGGCATTGAGGTTAGGAACAGAAGTGGAATGACAGTCCACAGCTGATGACTTCATTAACGAACAGTTGCAGTACTCCTATCTGTATCAAAACAAACAATGAGATGATTATTGAACTGATCTTTAGGCCGGTATTCTTTAGAGTGGCTAGTGCCCGGCCTCACTTGTCCTCTATCACTTAAAAGAAGGCAAAACACGTTAGCCGATATGTTGATTTAATAAACATTTAAGCTTATAATTTAGTTATTTGGATGAATGTTTGGGACATTCTATGAGGCAGAACATTTGCTCTAGAGCTAATGGCTGGAGAACTCTAGAGCTACCACAGTGGCTGAAGAACTCTAGAGCTACCAGCAATGGCTGAAGAACTCTAGAGCTACCAGCAGTGGCTGGAGAACTCTTATTGGGTGTACTTCACTACTTTCTACTGCTAGGAAGCCAAGCACAACAACCAAATAAGAGGACATAGAAGACTGGTGTATGTTTATGTTACAGTAGCTAGTGTGGTAGGATTGGGAAGAGAAGGAGCTCAAATAGCAGAAGCAGAGGTCGTCTTGAGGTCCGACTAGTGTTGTGATAATGGAATCTACCAACTGTCACTGAACAAATCTCAGTTGTCGCTGCATCATTAGAAATTAAGCTTAAGTAATTTTGAATTGTGTCCATATTTTTAATGCTGTGCATGTATGAAGGGAGGGTGTGTGGCACCGTGTAAGTTTCACTTTTAGCCTTGAGGATTTGGAGTGTTCTAGATGTTGAAGTACTGGTTTGTTTTAAAAGTCCTCAGAGCTTGAGGTAGTCAGTAGAGGAGAGAGAACTGGCTGCATAGTGAGTAGAGGAGAGAGAACTGGCTGCATAGTCAGTAGAGGAGAGAGAACTGGCTGCATAGTCAGTAGAGGAGAGAGAACTGGCTGCATAGTCAGTAGAGGAGAGAGAACTGGCTGCATAGTCAGTAGAGGAGAGAGAACTGGCTGCATAGTCAGTAGAGGAGAGGGAACTGGCTGCATAGTCAGAGGAGAGAGAACTGGCTGCATAGTCAGTAGAGGAGAGAGAACTGGCTGCATAGTCAGTAGAGGAGAGAGAACTGGCTGCATAGTGAGTAGAGGAGAGAGAACTGGCTGCATAGTCAGTAGAGGAGAGAGAACTGGCTGCATAGTCAGTAGAGGAGAGGGAACTGGCTGCATAGTCAGAGGAGGGCTGCATAGTGAGTAGAGGAGAGAGAACTGGCTGCATAGTGAGTAGAGGAGAGAGAACTGGCTGCATAGTCAGTAGAGGAGAGAGAACTGGCTGCATAGTCAGTAGAGGAGAGAGAACTGGCTGCATAGTCAGAGGAGAGAGAACTGGCTTCATAGTCAGAGGAGAGGGAACTGGTTGCATAGTGAGTAGAGGAGAGAGAACTGGCTGCATAGTCAGTAGAGGAGAGAGAACTGGCTGCATAGTCAGTAGAGGAGAGGAAACTGGCTGCATAGTCAGTAGAGGAGAGGAAACTGGGTGCATAGTCAGTAGAGGAGAGAGAACTGGCTGCATAGTCAGTAGAGGAGAGAGAACTGGCTGCATAATTAGTAGAGGAGAGAGAACTGGCTGCATAATCAGTAGAGGAGAGAGAACTGGCTGCATAGTCAGTAGACTAGAAGAAAGAGAACTGGCTGCATAGTCAGTAGAGGAGAGAGAACTGGCTGCATAGTGAGTAGAGGAGAGAGAACTGGCTGCATAGTCAGTAGAGGAGAGAGAACTGGCTGCATAGTCAGTAGAGGAGAGGAAACTGGCTGCATAGTCAGTAGAGGAGAGGAAACTGGCTGCATAGTCAGTAGAGGAGAGGAAACTGGCTGCATAGTCAGTAGAGGAGAGAGAACTGGCTGCATAGTGAGTAGAGGAGAGGAAACTGGCTGCATAGTCAGTAGAGGAGAGAGAACTGGCTGCATAGTCAGTAGAGGAGAGAGAACTGGCTGCATAGTGAGTAGAGGAGAGAGAACTGGCTGCATAGTCAGTAGAGGAGAGAGAACTGGCTGCATAATTAGTAGAGGAGAGAGAACTGGCTGCATAATCAGTAGAGGAGAGAGAACTGGCTGCATAGTCAGTAGACTAGAGGAGAGAGAACTGGCTGCATAGTCAGTAGAGGAGAGAGAACTGGCTGCATAGTCAGTAGAGGAGAGAGAACTGGCTGCATAGTCAGTAGAGGAGAGGAAACTGGCTGCATAGTCAGTAGAGGAGAGGAAACTGGCTGCATAGTCAGTAGAGGAGAGAGAACTGGCTGCATAGTCAGTAGAGGAGAGAGAACTGGCTGCATAATTAGTGGAGGAGAGAGAACTGGCTGCATAATCAGTAGAGGAGAGAGAACTGGCTGCATAGTGAGTAGAGGAGAGAGAACTGGCTGCATAGTCAGTAGATGAGAGGAAACTGGCTGCATAGTCAGTAGAGGAGAGGAAACTGGCTGCATAGTCAGTAGAGGAGAGGAAACTGGCTGCATAGTCAGTAGAGGAGAGGAAACTGGCTGCATAGTCAGTAGAGGAGAGAGAACTGGCTGCATAGTCAGTAGAGGAGAGGAAACTGGCTGCATAGTCAGTAGAGGAGAGAGAACTGGCTGCATAGTCAGTGGAGGAGAGGGAACTGGCTGCATAGTCAGTGGAGGAGAGAGGTGTTGTTGACTGATGGGAGACCGAATTCAGTAAATGAAGAAAAATGGTCCCCCAAAAGGCATAGAATTGTAGCCTGGAATAGTTGGTACTGGATGAAAACACAAGCAGGTTCCTTGAATAAGGTGGTATTTGAGCAGGTACAGTCTCAAGAATGTTGATGCCCAGCTAGCCAAGGCCACTTCCAAAGACCTCACTCTCTATCAATTAGGATGGAGAGGTTGGACTTTTCAGGCAGTAATGCTCCTAATTACTCCCATACATTGAAGCCTCATGTAAGCACCTTGCCAAACCTGCTAAGCTCGAGGCCTTCTGTCTGGCTTCATCCCTTCGAAACTCTCCAGACTAACAGTAGCCCCCCACATCCTGCGACTTGCGTAGGTCTTCTTTGCTGTTCATGTACTGTTAAGGACAAGATTACTTCATGATCTAATATCTCAGTGGTGTTCTTTCTCCTTTCCCATGGTCTGCTCCCACATGGGCAGCTCATGTGTTAAGTGGTTGATGATGAATGTAGGTGTCATTCTCTAGCTATATATGTAGCAGTGCATTAAACACTGCATGGCAATTATCTTGCACTAGTATTGTAGCTTACACACGCTGACCAGAGTACAAACAAGTCATTGTGATGTGCGCTCTATTGCGTACCTGAGAACGACAGCTGAATCCTTTGTGTGCATGTGTGGAGGTTGATGTGTGTGGACACAATGGTGTCCATTCATTCCTGTAACTTCTGTCTGGCTTTCTAAGGCTTCTTCAATATTCTCCGAAGGCACTTGTCTGGCTTGGATTTATAATATCCTTGTCCTTTGTAGCCCAGGTCCCTCTCCTGTCCTATAGTATCCTTCCTCATCCTTGTCCTATAGTATCCTTCCTTATCCCTGTCCTAGTGTCCTTCCTTATCCCTGTCCTATAGTATCCTTCATTATCCCTGTCCTATAGTATCCTTCCTTATACCTGTCCTATAGTATCCTTCCATATCCCTGTCCTTCCTCATCCTTGTCCTATAGTATCTTCCTTATCCCTGTCCTATAGTATCCTTCCTTATCCTTGTCCTATAGTATCCTTCCTTATCCCTGTCCTATAGTATCCTTCCTCATCCTTGTCCTATAGTATCCTTCCTTATCCCTGTCCTATAGTATCCTTCATTATCCCTGTCCTATAGTATCCTTCCTTATCCCTGTCCTATAGTATCCTTCCTTATCCCTGTCCTAGTGTCCTTCCTTATCCCTGTCCTATAGTATCCTTCCTTATCCTGTCCTATAGTATCCTTCCTTATCCTTGTCCTATAGTATCCTTCCTTATCCCTGTCCTATAGTATCCTTCCTCATCCTTGTCCTATAGTATCCTTCCTTATCCCTGTCCTAGTGTCCTTCCTTATCCCTGTCCTATGGCATCCTTCCTCATCCTTGTCCTATAG
Organism: Cladorhizidae sp. MBARI D1340-BT2; assembly: GCA_028752905.1. Taxonomy (NCBI): domain Eukaryota; kingdom Metazoa; phylum Porifera; class Demospongiae; order Poecilosclerida; family Cladorhizidae; species Cladorhizidae sp. MBARI D1340-BT2. Next base: position 26,445,258 of record JAQNBH010000015.1, on the reverse strand, counting down.
TATCCTTCCTTATCCCTGTCCTATAGTATCCTTCCTCATCCTTGTCCTATAGTATCCTTCCTCATCCTTGTCCTATAGTATCCTTCCTTGTCCTATATTATCCTTCCTTATCCTTGTCCTATAGTATCCTTCCTTATCCCTGTCCTACTGTCCTTCCTTATCCCTGTCCTATGGTATCCTTCCTTATCCCTGTCCTATAGTATCCTTCCTTATCCCTGTCCTATAGTATCCTTCCTTATCCCTGTCCTATAGTATCCTTCCTTATCCCTGTCCTATAGTATCCTTCTTTATCCCTGTCCTATAGTATCCTTCCTTATCCCTGTCCTATGGTATCCTTCCTTATCCCTGTCCTATAGTGTCCCTCCTTATCCTTGTCTTATAGTATCCTTCCTTATCCCTGTCCTATAGTATCCTTCCTTATCCCTGTCCTATAGTTTCCTTCCTTATCCCTGTCCTATGGTATCCTTCCTTATCCCTGTCCTATGGTATCCTTCCTTATCCCTGTCCTATAGCATCCTTCCTTATCCCTGTCCTATAGTATCCTTCCTTATCCCTGTCCTATAGTATCCTTCCTTATCCCTGTCCTGTATCTGTATTCTTCCTTATCCCTGTCCTATAGTATTCTTCCTTATACTGTCCTATAGTATCCTTCCTTATCCCTGTCCTGTATTCTTCCTTATCCCTGTCCTGTATTCTTCCTTATCCCTGTCCTATAGTTTTCTTCCTTATCCCTGTCCTAGTATCCTTCCTCATCCTTGTCCTATAGTATCCTTCCTTATCCCTGTCCTAGTATCCTTCCTCATCCTTGTCCTATAGTATCCTTCCTTATCCCTCTCCTATAGTATCCTTCCTCATCCTTGTCCTATAGTATCCTTCCTTATCCCTGTCCTATAGTATCCTTCCTTATCCTTGTCCTATAGTTTTCTTCCTTATCCCTGTCCTACCTGTCCTATAGTTTTCTTCCTTATCTCTGTCCTGTAGTTTTCTTCCTTATCCCTGTCCTATAGTATCCTTCCTTATCCTTGTCCTATAGTATTCTTTCCTTATCCTTGTCCTTATCCCTGTCCTGTCCGATTGTATCCTTTACTATGTCCTGTCCTATGATAACATTTCCTTGCTGTCCTGTCCTATAATATTCTTTCTTTATCCCTGTCCTGTATCCTCCTTGTCCTGTTCCTTATCCCTGTCCTGTTGTCCTATAATATTCTTTCCTTATCCCTGTCCTTTCCTAAATATAGTTTTCTTATCCCTATCCTCTCCTAAAGTATCCTTATCTCAACATTGTCCTGTCCTAAAGTATCCTTATCTCAACATTGTCCTGTCCTAAAGTATCCTTATCTCAACATTGTCCTGTCCTAAAGTATCCTTATCTCAACATTGTCCTGTCCTAAAGTATCCTTATCTCAACATTGTCCTGTCCTAAAGTATCCTTATCTCAACATTGTTCTGTCCTAAAGTATCCTTATCTCAACATTGTTCTGTCCTAAAGTATCCTTATCTCAACATTGTCCTGTCCTAAAGTATCCTTATCTCAACATTGTTCTGTCCTAAAGTATCCTTATCTCAACATTGTCCTGTCCTAAAGTATCCTTATCTCAACATTGTCCTGTCCTAAAGTATCCTTATCTCAACATTGTCCTGTCCTAAAGTATCCTTATCTCAACATTGTCCTGTCCTAAAGTATCCTTATCTCAACATTGTCCTGTCCTAAAGTATCCTTCTCAACATTGTCCTGTCCTAAAGTATCCTTATCTTAAAATTGTCATTATATCCTTTCATTATCTCTGTCCTGTCCTTAGTAATAGTATCCTTTCCTTATCCCTGTCCTATAGTATATTTTCCTTCTCCTCGTCCTGATGAGTGGTCTTGTGTCCTAACCTCTGCCTCTCTCACATTGTCCTGATCCATCATGCTAACACTTTGTGTTTGTTCACCACACCACCAGCAGTACATCAGTTGCTAAGGAAGCCATGCTTAGCAACAGCTGAGTGGGTTAATAATGGGGTGGGGTGGAGGGAGGGAGGTGGCACTCATAGGGGGTGGGGGGGGGGGAGTGAGGGACTTTGTGGTCTCTCCCCCTTCAGTGGGGGAACTTCACCCCCATATTTCAACATGCATCGTCACTGGGGCAAACTCACTAGTTGGTATGGCAGCTACTGCATAACACAAAGAGCAATTCCTATGTATGATATATGCACTTGTAAAATACTTCAGCGAAATTAGCTCTTAATAGCCAGCGAGATAGGTGCTTACAAGGAGAGTCGCTAACAAATCGAGTTTCACACTATGTATTTGGAGGGTTGTTTACACGCGGCATTCAACCGCGTCTGTGTGTTGCGACGTATTTGTGAGCAGCGTGATTGGAGGTTGGCATGGCGTTGCCATCCACTAATATGCTCCAAACCCTCACCATGCTAGCCAAAATGTTTGACCCCGTTTACAATGGTTGCCATGGTTACTTCTCTCGAGACTGGCCCTTGTGGCTGGCCTCACGTTTTGTGATGTGAGTGTACACAACTGTGCACCTTCGACATCCTTTGCAGGTTTTGGCCAACTTTGAACCGGCTGCCACCAACATGTTTTCTCAGACCAAGCAGTGGGGTGATTTCTACTGCAACGAGCTCATCCTCTGGAGCAAGCTACACACCGATGTCCAGCGACACATAATGGCTGAGTTCCAGCTGGAGATGGGCCTCATCCATCACCAGAACGAGAAGGAGACCTCTTCATGGTATGTGGGTGGAGCTTCACATGCTCCACTGGTTGTCATGGTATGAGGGTGGAGCTTCGCTGGTTGTCACGATTATGAGGGTATCACTTGTGCTGCTGGTTGTCATGGTATAAAGGTGGAGCTTCACATGCTCTGCTGGTTGTCATGTGGGTGGAGCTTCACATGCTCTCAGCAGGTTGCCATGGTATGAGGGTGGAGCTTCAAATGCTCTCAGCAGGTTGCCATGGTATGTGGGTGGAGCTTCAAATGCTCTGAGCTGGTTGTCATGGTAGTGGGTGGATGCTCTGGTGTATTTCAGTTCATTATGAGACACCACATAAGCTCCCTTTATGAGTAATAAGGACAAAATAATTCCCATTTGTCTGCGAGCTATAAATAGATATTGGCCTACTGAATCTGACGCAACAAGAGAAGGTGAAGCTTATTTGGAATAGACGTTCTCTCACCACACATGGTCAGGTGAATCTAGATGAGTCTGAAGAGCTAGTTCTATTAACACTGGACCTGTCCTGGAGATTGTCATGTCCTGTCCGAGCTGTGCTCCACCTGTTCATGGAGACCATGTATTCAGATACACATGATAGCCTCTAGTAGTTGATGAAGGGTAGGGAGTTCCAGTAGCAACAGCCATCTTTGTGATGGCAGAGACTGGAAGGGAGAGGGTCACTAGTCACTGACTTGGAAGCCAACGACTTCATCAATGAAGCATTGTTGGAGATTGAGTGAGGAAATGAAGAATGCATGATGGACGACGGTGCATAATTAGAATGCTGCATAGATGGAGCTCGTACGATGGCGCATAATTAGAATGATGCATAGATGGAGCCTGTACGATGGTGCATAATTAGAATGCTGCGTAGGTGGAGCTCGTACGATGATGCATAATTAGAATGATTCATAGATGGAGCTTGTACGATGGTGCATAATTAGAATGCTGCGTAGGTGGAGCTCGTACGATGGCACATAATTAGAATGCTGCGTAGGTGGAGCTCGTACGATGATGCATAATTAGAATGATGCATAGATGGAGCTCGTACGATGGCGCATAATTAGAATGCTGCGTAGGTACAGGTTAATTAGCTTCCACCACTGGAACACTCTTTTTATCTACATATGAATTATCTACATATGAAATCCCCCGACCCCTCCCCCCCTCCTCTTCATACCCTACCCCCTCCTCCCGTCCTAAAACACTGTAAGGTCGATATGTTTTGATGCTGTTCTTGCTGCCTGTGTATTCATGGTGGAGACTAGCACCAACACTGTATGTTTTGATGCTGTCCTTGCTGCCTGTGTATTCATGGTGGAGACTAGCACCAACACTGTATGTTTTGATGCTATTCTTGCTGCCTGTGTATTCAGGGTGGAGAGTAGCACCACTAAAGTGCTGAAGCCCATCTTGAAGATGATGCCTCACCGAGACTCCAAGACTTCAGTAAGTCCACCACATGCTCCTGTGGAGTATGTTGTAGTGTCTCGGCCATACAGGGGAGGCTGTGCACATGCATTGCCTTGCAGTGTCAGTGCATGTTGGCCCAAGGTCAACGTCGGGCTGAGAGTGGCGAGGTTGAAGCGAGTGGAGAGGTTGAAGCGAGTGGCGAGGTTTGAAGCGAGTGGCGAGGTTGAAGTGAGCGGCGAGGTTGAAGCGAGTGGAGAGGTTGAAGTGAGCAGCGAGGTTGAAGCGAGTGGCGAGGTTGAAGCGAGTGGCGAGGTTGAAGCGAGTGGCGAGGTTGAAGCGAGTGGCGAGGTTGAAGTGAGGTATTGATCATACTGTTTGTGATGTGATAGTTGTAAAGGAAGGAGACTTGCGTAGTGTAACTCTGTGCACACTTGGGGAAGCATGTACAGACCTGGGGGCGTGTTCAGACCCAGGGTGTGTGGGTGTGTGTGTAGGTCTGGGGAGAGATGACTGACCAGAAGTTATTGATTACGATTATGATGACTTCCCAAATAATGATTGTACAATAATAATAATAATAAAATAAAATAATAATAATAATAAGTACAATATTAATACTATTGTTACAACAACGAAAATAATAATATGTTATTGAGAGTGGAAGAGTTGGCCCCTTCCACCTTTTGCTCACTTCGCTTATCAGAACTTTCTCACCTTTCCTGGGAAAGCGAACTCTTAAACTCACCTGCTGGAGTGTATGTGTGTAGAGCAGGAGGAGTCTTAAGGCCTGTCCACACTACACAAAAATGGAAACGTTTCAAATCGTTTTCTGAGTCGTTTCCGTTGCAAGAAACTTGTAACTAATGAGGTAAATTTTCACCTGTAGCCGCCTTCTTTGACCAATCCATCATCTATAGCTACAGCTGTGGTTTGTAGCTTTGGCTTTCTTGTGCCTCTATTGAGAACACTACACAGCTATTCAACTAAGTTGCTAATTAGCCTAGCTGTGACTCTAGTAGTTAACGAAATTGGTAGGTTCTTATCTGTGGACTTTGTCTTTGGACATCACACAGCTGTGGCTCATAGCCATAGCCTTCTCTGGGAGGTGTCAGCAGTGAGATGTGGGAGGTGTCAGCAGTGTGATGTGGGAGGTGTCAGCAGTGTGATGTGGGAGGTGTCAGCAGTGTGATGTGGGAGGTGTCAGCAGTGTGATGTGGGAGGTGTCAGCAGTGTGATGTGTGGGAGGTGTCAGTATTGGGAACATCAAGGATGTCACATTACATGTGTTGAATGGCGCGTGCTTCAACTACAATACAGGTGCGCCCACTACCACCTACACACCTCTACTACTAGGGGGTGGGGTGGGCGTGTTTGTGAAATGCTCCAATGACTGAACTTAAGTGTCGGTGGTCTACAGCTTGTCCTTGCTCCTCAGTACAGTCCATTTCCCAACATCGCATTCTGCCGCAACTCTAGCTAAGCTCCTCCCCTTCTTCAAACATCACACATGGAGCTTAGCCTGACATTAAGCTCCACCCTATTTCTCTATTGACTGGGTCTAGCTGTTGAAACCAAGTGAGAGGAACTGAAAATAACTGCTTGCAGAGCTTGCTCCTCGGGAGAACTGTTATGCACTAGTTTGCACGTGCAAAGACAAGTGCACTGACCAAATAACAGAACTTCAGATAATTGACTTCTTGTATTTAGAACTGGGACAGATATTTCAGAGAGGAGGTTCTTTGTGTTGTGTTGGGTGTATTTAGAACTGGGGCAGGTATTTCAGAGAGGAGGTTCTTTGTGTTGTGTTGGGTGTATTTAGAACTGGGGCAGGTATTTCAGAGAGGAGGTTCTTTGTGTTGTGTTGGGTATATTTAGAACTGGGGCAGACATTTCACAGAGAGGAGGTTCTTTGTATTGTATTGGGTGTATTTAGAACTGGGGCAGACATTTCAGAGAGGAGGTTCTTTGTGTTGTGTTGGGTGTATTTAGAACTGGGGCAGACATTTCAGAGAGGAGGTTCTTTGTGTTGTGTGGGGTGTATTTAGAACTGGGGCAGATATTTCAGAGAGGAGGTTCTTTGTGTTGTGTGGGGTGTATTTAGAACTGGGGCAGACATTTCAGAGAGGAGGTTCTTTGTGTTGTGTGGGGTGTATTTAGAACTGGGGCAGATATTTCAGAGAGGAGGTTCTTTGTGTTGTGTGGGGTGTATTTAGAACTGGGGCAGATATTTCAGAGAGGAGGTTCTTTGTGTTGTGTGAGGTGTATTTAGAACTGGGGCAGATATTTCACAGAGAGGAGGTTCTTTGTATTGTATTGGGTGTATTTAGAACTGGGGCAGACATTTCAGAGAGGAGGTTCTTTGTATTGTATTGGGTGTATTTAGAACTGGGGCAGACATTTCAGAGAGGAGGTTCTTTGTGTTGTGTGGGGTATATTTAGAACTGGGGCAGGTGTTTCACAGAGAGGAGGTTCTTTGTATTGTATTGGGTGTATTTAGAACTGGGGCAGATATTTCACAGAGAGGAGGTTCTTTGTATTGTATTGGGTGTATTTAGAACTGGGGCAGACATTTCAGAGAGGAGGTTCTTTGTGTTGTGTTGGGTGTATTTAGAACTGGGGCAGGTATTTCAGAGAGGAGGTTCTTTGTGTTGTGTGGGGTGTATTTAGAACTGGGGCAGATATTTCAGAGAGGAGGTTCTTTGTGTTGTGTGGGGTGTATTTAGAACTGGGGCAGATATTTCAGAGAGGAGGTTCTTTTGTGTTGTTTTCTCATTTTTAAGCTTTTCTACTCAAATATAACATTTCATTTTACAATCAATCTATGCAAAAATACAATTGTTCATTAAAAAATGAAGGCAATTATATTAAATACATATATATTATTACATGAGTCAGCATATGTATATATTTACATGTATATACTTATACATACTAGAATGGTGATCATTAGCAGACTTCATTAAAATCCTGAAGATTATCTTTTATTATTTAATCAGCCCTTTGTTGTCTCTGGCTGACATTTCCACAAATATGAAGACCGAAGGGTTCAATAGACGCATTGCCAAGAGGCATTAAAAAGATTAATCAATATTGGATCAACTAGAAATGTTTACCGATGTTGTAGACAACAAACATTTACTGGAGACCCTTTACCTATTAATATAATGAACTCTTAAATATAATATTAAAAAAGTGAATATTGGCCTTCATTTCATTATCATTTCATTATAATAGGTCATTTCATTATAATAGGAATAAAGGATCTGGTAAAGGATCTCCTTAAATGTTTGTTGTCTAAATTCTTGTTATTGATTGGTCAATCCAAATATTTATTTTTTGTTTTTAATTAGTTTTTAATTAGTTTCTATTTGTATGTTGTTTATAGTCACACAGCCAACTACAAGAGGTTACTCAATGTAACACAAGATAACTGTGTTATGTTTATTACTCAAGTAGACACACGTGCCTATGTAATACACATAGAGACATGCATCATAAATAGTTACCGGGCTTTGTTCTAGGTAACTTCTGAAGATACCAACTGATCACTTCTTTGGTAAGAAAAGGTGCTGTAGGTGACTCAGCTCGGCACATTGTAACAAGAAGAAGCTTATGAGGAAACCGACTGATACAGCTATATAGTCGTCTGGTTTGGTTGAAGATTTATATAGTCACAAGACTAATGTTCTGGGGAAACCGACCAACTGATCACTTCATGTAGGAAATGCAGCTGCTTGCTGGAAATGCAGCTGCTTGCTGACTGCTCAGTTAGACTCAATATTGCACATGTGCCAGTGTGCTTATGACAGTGAACACACTTTACCGATCCTCAGGATTTTTGGCTAATTAGTGCTGAGTCTAGAGACTAGAGACTGGGGTTAGTTTGATGCATTATATAGTTTGGAGTCTTAAGATAGTAGACTCAATTATGATGGGAACTTATGATGGGAACATATTTGATATCTGAGGAAGCCTGGTATTGGGGAGAGTAGAAATTTACACAAAGAGATGGCACTAATTGGACTTGTCCTTGTAGTTTACTGGACGTTTGTAGTCTTCTGGTGGAAAAACAGGATCTAAAGACGAAAAGTATATCTACTAGGCTCCATGCTGATGACCTTCGCGTAGGATCCAAGGCATGCTTGTGTTTTAGGGGGTCAGAATCAGCAGATATGATACTAAGAAGCAGCCAAAGTGAGAGGTACAAGCTTTGATGTTTTTGGGGGGCCATTTAAAAATAGATGTTATACCCACTATATATAGATTGCTACTGCACTCTCTGATGTACATCACTATGAAGATAATAGTGGGGAACACTCTTGTACACTCAAGTTACTTTGCAAGATACAGTAATTGACTAAGAATTGATTTTCTGGTTAATGTCGAGTGGTTAATTGTTTGCTATAGTCAGCCGCTGCACTAACCATGCTCACCCCAGGGCTGGTGGCATGCTCACCCCAGGGCTGGTGGTCCCCAGGGCTGGTGCATGCTCTCCCCAGGGCTGGTGCCGTGCTCTCCCCAGGGCTGGTGCCGTGCTCACCCCAGGGCTGGTGGCGTGCTCTCTCCAGGGCTGGTGGTCCCCAGGGCTGGTGGCGTGCTCTCCCCAGGGCTGGTGCATGCTCTTCCCAGGGCTGGTGCATGCTCTCCCCAGGGCTGGTGCCGTGCTCACCCCAGGGCTGGTGCATGCTCTCACCAGGGCTGGTGCCGTGCTCACCCCAGGGCTGGTGGCATGCTCTCCCCAGGGCTGGTGGTCCCCAGGGCTGGTGCATGCTCTCCCCAGGGCTGGTGGCGTGCTCTCCCCAGGGCTGGTGCATGCTCTCCCCAGGGCTGGTGCATGCTCTCTCCAGGGCTGGTGCATGCTCTCCCCAGGGATGGTGGCGTGCTCTCCCCAGGGCTGGTGCATGCTCTCCCCAGGGCTGGTGCATGCTCACCCCAGGGCTGGTGCCGTGCTCACCCCAGGGCTGGTGGCGTGTTCTCCCCAGGGCTGGTGGCGTGCTCGCCCCAGGGCTGGTGCATGCTCACCCCAGGGCTGGTGGCATGCTCACCCCAGGGCTGGTGGGGTGCTGTATGATGATACATGCAGGCATGACCAACCTCTGGGCCTCAGGCCAAGGTGGGCTTTGAGAGGGTAGAATGACCATTTTGGTGAGTTTGTCCACCAGATTGGATTTCTGTTGTTGTATTTAACAGCATGTGTGCCCACAGGGTAATGGTTATTTATGAATAGTCTTTGAACTCTACGAGTTATTGCATCAACAAACCTAATGGTTATTTATGAATAGTCTTTGAACTCTACGAGTTATTGCATCAACAAACCTGCTTCAGAATTGATAATGACCTCTAACAAGCATGATGGCAGAGGTCCCCGGAGCATTTGAGACTTATATCATAATGTTCGTACTCTAGAATACCTTACTCCTACGCTTAGCCCCAGAATACCCCTAGCCCAGGCCCTAGAATACCCCTAGCCCTAGAATACCCCTGTCCCAAGCCCTAGAATACCCTAACTCCAGGCTACAAGCTGGGCCTCTGCAAGTGTACATGTAATATGTGGTCTCTCCCCTCTCTCCCCTATCCCCACTCTCCCCTATTCCCACTCTCCCCTATCCCCACTCTCCCCTATCCCCACTCTCCCCTATCCCCACTCTCCCCTATCCCCACTCTCCCCTATCCCCACTCTCCCCTATCCCCACTCTCCCCTATCCCCACTCTCCCCTATCCCCACTCTCCCCTATCCCCACTCTCCCCTATCCCCACTCTCCCCTATCCCCACTCTCCCCTATCCCCACTCTCCCCTATCCCCACTCTCCCCTATCCCCACTCTCCCCTATCCCCACTCTCCCCTATCCCCACTCTCCCCTATCCCCACTCTCCCCTATCCCCACTCTCCCCTATCCCCACTCTCCCCTATCCCCACTCTCCCCTATCCCCACTCTCCCCTATCCTCACTCTCCCCTATCCCCACTCTCCCCTATCCCCACTCTCCCCTATCCCCACTCTCCCCTATCCCCACTCTCCCCTATCCCCACTCTCCCCTATCCCCACTCTCCCCTATCCCCACTCTCCCCTATCCCCACTCTCCCCTATCCCCACTCTCCCCTATCCCCACTCTCCCCTATCCCCACTCTCCCCTATCCCCACTCTCCCCTATCCCCACTCTCCCCTATCCCCACTCTCCCCTATCCCCACTCTCCCCTATCCCCACTCTCCCCTATCCCCACTCTCCCCTATCCCCACTCTCCCCTATCCCCACTCTCCCCTATCCCCACTCTCCCCTATCCCCACTCTCCCCTATCCCCACTCTCCCCTATCCCCACTCTCCCCTATCCCCACTCTCCCCTATCCCCACTCTCCCCTATCCCCACTCTCCCCTATCCCCACTCTCCCCTATCCCCACTCTCCCCTATCCCCACTCTCCCCTATCCCCACTCTCCCCTATCCCCACTCTCCTTCCCCCTCTCTCTCTGCTTTGCTAAAGGGGTGTGTCTGTGACCTCACGTGCACTTATCAAAGCTACAGAGCGCATGTCTATAGATAACCAGCCTCCATGCTGCCTGTAACTATGTGTGTGTGTGTATGTCTATAGATAACCAGCCTCCATGCTGCCTGTAACTATGTGTGTGTGTGTATGTCTATAGATAACCAGCCTCCATGCTGCCTGTAACTATGTGTGTGTGTGTGCATGTCTATAGATAACCAGCCTCCATGCTGCCTGTAACTATGTGTGTGTGTGTGCATATCTGGTGATAACCAGCCTCCATGCTGTCTGTAGCTGTTAACCCTCTGTGAAGGTTACTTCTTGCTATTGCTGTACAGGTATCCAACGTACCCCTGACCCCGAGTACTCCGGTTCCCATCTTCAGCGAATGGGTCAACGTGGACTTCAATGACTGCTGTAGTTTGGACAAGACTGCTCAGCAATCTCGTCTGCCTGCCCCTTACACTCAGCGTACTCAAAGCTTCAGCTCCAAGAAGGACAAGAGCGGCACCTTTCCTCAAAGTCAACCGGTAATAAACGACAACTGTCGCTCCATCTCGGACCCGGATTTGCTGGCCAGTGTTGAGAAGGAGCGTTGCAGTACCAGCAGCGGCGATATGGACCTGTCCGAACCTTCTCCCTACATCCTGGAGGGAGGCACGGAGCAGCAATTGCTGAGAGGAGACAGAGGAACTAGGAGCAGGAACAGGAAGAAGAAGTCGGCCAACTCTGACACCTCCTTGGAACATTCCGGTGTGAAGATCCTGGAAGATTTTCCATCGACTGGTCCCCTGTTGCACCAAGAGGAGAATGGGGTGACCAATTCTTTGGGCGGGAACGATACCACAGGAGGAGGGGGCAAGTGGAAATTCGGGGGAAAGGTCCGGAGCAGGAACAACAAGCCGCCCAAGGAGACCCATAATGCGGTCAGGATGGTACATTCTTCGGATGATTTGTTGGAGCAATCTTTGCCTATAAATGGCGGCAGCGGAGAGAAGGAGATCCTCAGGTCCTCCTCCGGCTCACCCCAGGAGGTCCATAGTCCAGTCCCGAAGAAGAAGATTGGGACGGGTATCTTCAAGAAGAAGAAGAAGAACAATAGCTCCATCTCTCTCACCGCCACTCCATCTCCGCAAGACGATGCCTTCATCAAGGACAACTCTCCCTCTCCTCCTGTCGCTCCCCCTTCCTCCCTCCCTCTCCATGCTCAGGATGCGCGAGTGTGGAACAGAAACAGCCAGTCAAGTCCCCTACACTCCCCGGGGGATGACCTGTCCCCGTATCCTCAGCAGAAGCACATTGTGTCGCACCCGATCCCTGTGTCTACATGTGGCTTTGCCTTGTGCAGGAAAGAACAAGCCGAGATGAATTTCGATTTACAGTCGTTGGTTATGCCTGTGAACAGCAACTGGGTAAAGGGAGGTTACCTCTGGTTACGCATGAAGTTGACGAACGGCAGATACGCTTGGACACATATTGTAAGTGGTAGGATATTGACATGATATGAGAGCCTCACAGAGATAAATTGAGACTCTCTGGCCTCAGGGATAAGTCCTCAGTTGTTGTTAACATATGTTCAGTGTACCTCATTGCGACCTTTAGTGAGTGGTTTGTAGTCAGTAGGTGTGGTCTCAACCCAACCAATGGGGTTCTTTTAGACCTCTGCATTAGAGAAGTTGCCTCTGGGTCATTTGGTTGGCAGGTTTGCACTCTGTACTTGTGTTGAGTACTTCAAAGCTTCCAAGCTTGGTGAGGAACTCTCACAAAACACTGTAAGAGTTTCTCCCCCTCTAGACTAGCTATATAATTGTGCCCTCTGTGCAGCAAGCACCCACCATGCTCTTCTCAGTGATCTAGGACTAGGCTGGGCACATGTAGCAAGCACCCACTATGCTCCTCTCAGTGATCTAGGACTAGGCTGGGCACATGTAGCAAGCACCCACTATGCTCTTCTCAGTGATCTAGGACTAGGCTGGGCACATGTAGCAAGCATTCACTATGCTCTTCTCAGTGATCTAGGACTAGGCTGGGCACATGTAGCAAGCACCCACTATGCTCCTCTCAGTGATCTAGGACTAGGCTGGGCACATGTAGCAAGCACCCACTATGCTCTTCTCAGTGATCTAGGACTAGGCTGGGCACATGTAGCAAGCATTCACTATGCTCTTCTCAGTGATCTAGGATTAGGCTGGGCACATGTAGCAAGCATTCACTATGCTCTTCTCAGTGATCTAGGATTAGGCTGGGCACATGTAGCAAGCACCCACTATGCTCTTCTCAGTGATCTAGGACTAGGCTGGGCACATGTAGCAAGCACCCACTATGCTCCTCTCAGTGATCTAGGACTAGGCTGGGCACATGTAGCAAGCACCCACTATGCTCTTCTCAGTGATCTAGGACTAGGCTGGGCACATGTAGCAAGCATTCACTATGCTCTTCTCAGTGATCTAGGATTAGGCTGGGCACATGTAGCAAGCATTCACTATGCTCTTCTCAGTGATCTAGGATTAGGCTGGGCACATGTAGCAAGCATTCACTATGCTCTTCTCAGTGATCTAGGACTAGGCTGGGCACATGTAGCAAGCATTCACTATGCTCTTCTCAGTGATTGAGGACTGGGCTCGGTGCATGTAGCAAGTGGTCAGTGTGCAGATTTTGTCAAACTCCTACATGAAGATGACCAGCAAGGTTAGAAAGCTATGGAACTTGCTATGTACAGCTAAAAATAAAAATAAAATTTACACTGTTTATTCTAAGTGATACACACCAAAGTCATTCAAAGTTCCTGTAGCTCAAAGCAGATGCTGCCGCTGCCTTAGCTGCTGTTCTTTTTGACCTTCAGGTTCTCTAAAACTTCATCCAGGTCTACAAATGGACAGTCGCTGCTTTACTGGGAAATTTTTGAGTCACTGTTGGAGCCTCACGCTCTAAGGCCCCCCACAGGATAAGGGCAGAGATTCTGCTGCTTGTATAATTATGCACATCACACCAAAAAAACAGGTTCTTTTGCAGCTGTCAGTGAGATGGTGGCACAGGTGCAGCTGTGAGTGAGTGTAGCTGTCAGTGGGATGGTGGCACAGGTGCAGCTGTGAGTGAGTGCAGCTGTCAGTGAGATGGTGGCACAGGTGCAGCTGTGAGTGAGTGCAGCTGTCAGTGAGATGGTGGCACAGGTGCAGCTGTGAGTGAGTGTAGCTGTCAGTGGGATGGTGGCACAGGTGCAGCTGTGAGTGAGTAGCTGTCAGTGAGATGGTGGCACAGGTGCAGCTGTGAGTGAGTGCAGCTGTCAGTGAGATGGTGGCACAGGTGCAGCTGTGAGTGAGTGTAGCTGTCAGTGGGATGGTGGCACAGGTGCAGCTGTGAGTGAGTGTAGCTGTCAGTGAGATGGTGGCACAGGTGCAGCTGTCAGTGAGTGTAGCTGTCAGTGAGATGGTGGCACAGGTGCAGCTGTGAGTGAGTGCAGCTGTCAGTGAGATGGTGGCACAGGTGCAGCTGTGAGTGAGTGTAGCTGTCAGTGAGATGGTGGCACAGGTGCAGCTGTCAGTGAGTGTAGCTGTCAGTGAGATGGTGGCACAGGTGCAGCTGTGAGTGAGTGTAGCTGTCAGTGAGATGGTGGCACAGGTGCAGCTGTGAGTGAGTGTAGCTGTCAGTGAGATGGTGGCACAGGTGCAGCTGTCAGTGAGATGGTGGCACAGGTGCAGCTGTGAGTGAGTGCAGCTGTCAGTGAGATGGTGGCACAGGTGCAGCTGTGAGTGAGTGTAGCTGTCAGTGAGATGGTGGCACAGGTGCAGCTGTGAGTGAGTGTAGCTGTCAGTAAGATGGTGGCACAGGTGCAGCTGTGAGTGAGTGTAGCTGTCAGTGAGATGGTGGCACAGGTGCAGCTGTGAGTGAGTGTAGCTGTCAGTGAGATGGTGGCACACGTGCAGCTGTGAGTGAGTAGCTGTCAGTGAGATGGTGGCACAGGTGCAGCTGTGAGTGAGTGTAGCTGTCAGTGAGATGGTGGCACAGGTGCAGCTGTCAGTGAGATGGTGGCACAGGTGCAGCTGTCAGTGAGATGGTGGCACAGGTGCAGCTGTCAGTGAGATGGTGGCACAGGTGCAGCTGTGAGTGAGTGTAGCTGTCAGTGAGATGGTGGCACAGGTGCAGCTGTGAGTGAGTGTAGCTGTCAGTGAGATGGTGGCACAGGTGCAGCTGTCAGTGAGTGTAGCTGTCAGTGGGATGGTGGCACAGGTGCAGCTGTGAGTGAGTGTAGCTGTCAGTGAGATGGTGGCACAGGTGCAGCTGTCAGTGAGTGTAGCTGTCAGTGAGATGGTGGCACAGGTGCAGCTGTCAGTGAGATGGTGGCACAGGTGCAGCTGTGAGTGAGTAGCTGTCAGTGAGATGGTGGCACAGGTGCAGCTGTGAGTGAGTGTAGCTGTCAGTGAGATGGTGGCACAGGTGCAGCTGTCAGTGAGTGTAGCTGTCAGTGAGATGGTGGCACAGGTGCAGCTGTGAGTGAGTGTAGCTGTCAGTGAGATGGTGGCACAGGTGCAGCTGTGAGTGAGTAGCTGTCAGTGAGATGGTGGCACAGGTGCAGCTGTGAGTGAGTGTAGCTGTCAGTGAGATGGTGGCACAGGTGCAGCTGTGAGTGAGTGCAGCTGTCAGTAAGATGGTGGCACAGGTGCAGCTGTGAGTGAGTGTAGCTGTCAGTGAGATGGTGGCACAGATGCAGCTGTCAGTGAGTGCAGCTGTCAGTGAGATGGTGGCACAGGTGCAGCTGTCAGTGAGATGGTGGCACAGGTGCAGCTGTGAGTGAGTGTAGCTGTCAGTAAGATGGTGGCACAGATGCAGCTGTCAGTGAGTGCAGCTGTCAGTGAGATGGTGGCACAGGTGCAGCTGTCAGTGAGTGCAGCTGTCAGTGAGATGGTGGCACAGGTGCAGCTGTGAGTGAGTGTAGCTGTCAGTGAGATGGTGGCACAGGTGCAGCTGTGAGTGAGTGTAGCTGTCAGTGAGATGGTGGCACAGGTGCAGCTGTGAGTGAGTGCAGCTGTCAGTGAGATGGTGGCACAGGTGCAGCTGTGAGTGAGTGCAGCTGTCAGTGAGATGGTGGCACAGGGCAAAGAAGATGTATGCAGGCACAAGATGCCTGAGTGTGGGGATGTAGGAAGTTCCCTAGAGCCGGAGTTGTTGGCTGATGATTAGGCAATGATGGCTCTCTGTCAGACAACCAGGCGGCCATTGTCTTGAACAATGGCATGTCTGGGCAGGACAGGGAAGTAACTTTGCAAGAAAACTGGGCGTGTTCTTAATACTTTTATTAGATACTGTGGTAGGTGTGAGAGTGCCAAGGTCTCCACAATCCCCTGGCAACACCTGCTATGTGGTAGACCCCAAGAGCCAGGACATTAATTTATTATTATTTTTAATGTGTCTGTGTGTGTTCTCTCTAGAAAGAAAAAAAGTACAGCAGCCATATTAGCCACACCCACAGTCATACCCACCACATTTAACAACGTTCACCTATTATTAATGACATCATCACTTGGAGGAAGATAGACGATGAGTTTGAGTAGAGTAACTAAGATCTCATGGCATCGTGCTCATGATAGCATGTGCTATTATAAACCTGCTCTTCAGTTTAGAGCCAAAATCAACACTAATACTCCATATAATGAACACTAATACTCCATATAATGAACACTAATACTCCATGTAATGAACACTTATAATGAACACTAATACTCCATGAATATATATGAAGGTTATTTTTTCGTGGGCAACTAGAACGACAAAATTTAATTTATTTCCACAAAATACTTGAGAATTATATTATTAATAGGTAAAGGGTCATGTTAATGTTTGTGGTCTTGGGGGCTAAATTCTTGTTTCAGTTCTGTTGTGACCAATATGTATTTTATAAGCCACACCCGTTTATAAGTCACACCCACAATAAATTTCTTAACAAAACATCAGATGTTACACACACACACACACACACACACGCCGTGTCTTCACCTAGACACTTGCATCATAAGTAGTTATTGGTTCTGTAACTAAATGTCATAAGAGCAAACTTCTGAGAAAACCAACTTGGTAGGAAAACATGCAGAGCTGCTGGCCAACTCATGGACTCTATTGCCATTCCACAAGTATGTTTATGGAGTTGATAATCCTTACCCAATTTGCTTCTCTTCCTGAATCAAGAAATGTGCATTGGTGTGTGAAGGGGGTGGGTGTGTGAGGGGAGGTGGATGCATGAGATGCCGGATTCTGAAGATGAATTTCACAGTTTAAAAACTGTGTGGACAGCTGCTGTGACTTACTTGCCTTGTGAAGGATCCAAGGAATGCTGGAAGTGTTTGGGGGTCAAAATTGGCAGAAGACACCGTTTAGGATACTTAGAAGCTGCCAAAATGAGTTTTAGCTGCGATATAAGCTTGGTTTTGTGCCCGCCATTTTGGAATAGAGTCCAGCCAATATAGAGAAAGTTCAAGCCAATATAGAGAGAGGTCAAGCCAATATAGAGAGAGGTCAAGCCAATATAGAGAGAGGTCAAGCCAATAGAGAGAGAGGTCAAACCAATTTAAGGAAAGGTCAAGCCAATATAGAGAGAGGTCAAGCCAATATAGAGAAAAGTCAAGCCAATATAGAGAGGTCAAACCAATTTAGGGAAAGGTCAAGCCAATATATAGAGAGCGCTGCAGTTCCGAATATAATTAAGTGCTTTTAGTTTTAAAAAACAACTTTTTAGTGGCCCGGCTAATCACCAGATGGCATGCATGAGCATAATTATAAGTTAGTGTTATAATTGAAAGATTTGTAAGCATAATTGATACGTTTTTAAAATTAGTAGCTTAGTAGCTTGAGCAATTATGAGTAGAAGGTGCAGTGTTGTGCTAGTACACTTCTGAGAGAACACTGCCTGTCTGTATGAGTGTTTGTGTGTGCGTGTGTACATGTGTGTTTTTGTGTACGGGTGTGTATGAGTGTGTGTAATGTGTGTGTGTATAAGTGTGTGTGCATTTGAGTGTGTGTTTGAGAGAGAGTGTGTGTGTGTGTACGTATGTGGCAAGCTGTATTCACCAGGGTTCATGGCCCCCTGCATTGATCTGCACTAGAGATCCAGGAATGTGACTCAACCTGTACTAAACCACACCCACCATCACTTGAATGTTCTGTGCCCATCCAGACCACGCCCATAGAGATTGGGGTGTGAGGTTCTACATCCCTAACTCAACCCCCTTCCTCCCCTCCTGCACAGCCATGGCTACAAGTCCACACACACATACACACACACACTTTTGAAGTGTTCATCCATGAGTGCCTCCTCTCTCTCTCTCCTCCAGTATTGTGTGGTGGACAAGGGTAAAGGGGAGCTGATGATTCAGGAGCAGAGTCTGCCAGAGCCACGCAAGCTGGAGAACCTCATGCTGTGCAACACCAAGCCCTGCCCACCAAGCTTCATCGACAGGAACTACTGCTTCAGGGTGAGAGTGGAGGCCAGAGAAGGGGGGGGGGGGACTGGTGTCACATTGCGTTGATCCCCTGTGAGCTAGTCCTGCGCATCTGTTACTGTAGTAGTAGTAGTAGTATGTAGTTCCTTCAATCCTTATATATAATGTATTTAATATATATATATATTAGTAGAAGTAGTAGTAGTAGTAGCTGCTCCATCAGCGTACTAGTAATGTGTTGTACACTATTCCAACAAGTTTCACAACATATAATGCTACCTCCTTCTGTTCCTGTCCTCCTGTGCCTCCTTGAACCTCCTGTCCCCCCTGCCCTCCTGTCCCCTTGCAAAATGAAACACCGTGCCTCCTGTCAAGTAGAACTGATAGCGAGTGAGATCTGTAGAATGATTTTCACAGACTTCATAAGAAATACCAAATAATTGTCTTCCAATCAGTTTGGTTGTTTTACGATGTTTGAACCGGAAGCTTTGGTCTTCGTCAGGACGAGCTTTGGTCTTCGTCAAGATGAGCTTTGGTCTTCGTCAGGATGAGCTTTGGTCTTTGTCAGGACAAGCTTTGGTCTTCGTCAGGACGAATAAAGACTGAAGTGTCTGGCAACAATAGCTGACTGGCAACTTATTGCGTGTTCCAGAGTTACAGTTGTTAAGATGCTTTCTTGTCTGGTCAGGCCGAACGCCCTCCAGGGAATCTAAATTCTAATTAAAGGTTTTGAGTACCCAAAATTCGCAATTAATTAACTTCCCGATTAAAAATGATTCCTTGACCAAAGCTTCGGCCAACAAGCTCATTTTCTTCAAGAGGATAGAAGAGGCCAGAGCAGGTAGTGCCTGAACCTTCTGCTAAACGAATAGTTCATTATTAGCACGTGCTTACCACTGCTCTCAGGAATAGTTCATTATTAGCACGTGCTTACCACTGCTCTCAGGAATAGTAGCACGTGCTTACCACTGCTCTCAGGAATAGTTCATTATTAGCACGTGCTTACCACTGCTCTCAGGAATAGTTCATTATTAGCACGTGCTTACCACTGCTCTCAGGAATAGTAGCACGTGCTTACCACTGCTCTCAGGAATAGTTCATTATTAGCACGTGCTTACCACTGCTCTCAGGAATAGTTCATTATTAGCACGTGCTTACCACTGCTCTCAGGAATAGTAGCACGTGCTTACCACTGCTCTCAGGAATAGTTCATTATTAGCACGTGCTTACCACTGCTCTCAGGAATAGTTCATTATTAGCACGTGCTTACCACTGCTCTCAGGAATAGTAGCACGTGCTTACCACTGCTCTCAGGAATAGCACGTGCTTACCACTGCTCTCAGGAATAGTTCATTATTAGCACGTGCTTACCACTGCTCTCAGGAGTGACCCTTTCCATGTGTGGAGCATTGCTCATATTGTATTATGCAAGGGATGTCGAGCGAGGGCCACGCCCAGTTTGCACCCTGCCAGGCCGAGTTGTCATAGAGCAGGGGGCAAGTATGATCCAATGTGAACTAGAGCAGGGGGCAGGTATGATCCAATGTGAACTAGGGCAGGGGGCAGGTATGATCCAATGTGAACTAGTGCAGGGGGCAGGTATGATCCAATGTGAACTAGGGCAGGGGGCAGGTATGATCCAATGTGAACTAGAGCAGGGGGCAGGTATGATCCAATGTGAACTAGTGCAGGGGGCAGGTATGATCCAATGTGAACTAGAGCAGGGGGCAGGTATGATCCAATGTGAACTAGGGCAGGGGGCAGGTATGATCCAATGTGAACTAGGACAGGGGGCAGGTATGATCCAATGTGAACTAGAGCAGGGGGCAGGTATGATCCAATGTGAACTAGAGCAGGGGGCAGGTATGATCCAATGTGAACTGGTGTGGTGGGACTACCATAAGCACATGAATGTAAATAAATTAGTGTTAATTTATTGATGTTCCTACTCACACTGCTACACCTACCGCCAAGTACCCAGAAAACTGCTTAAATCAGCCAGAACTCTGTGCTTCTGTTTTGAGAGAGATACTATCTTTCAGTTTGATTTGTGTTTCTGTTGAGGTTACAATGTTGAGGTTACAAATTCTACTGGGTAGCTGGGTAAGATTCCATAATCAAGTCGCGCCTCCCCAGAAGTTAACCATGCAGATGTCTTCTTCTGGACATTGTTGGTGTGGCACATCACTAGTGCTAGCTTACCACCATCCTTCTGGTCACTTGGTGAATGTAGCCGGTAAGGGGTCGTCAGCTTCCCCTCTTTTTTAAGAAAGAAAAAGAAGAGCGGGCTTCGGGGGGGGGGGGGGGGGGGGGGGGGCATTCTTGCCTGGCACATATGATGAAACCACGAGGTCCTTGTCCGTACATTATCTTTCCTGTCTGTTTGCTGACCTGCAGGTGATCTCGCCCTCCACTGAGCACCTCTTCCAGACGACCAGCGAGCACCAGATGAGCACGTGGGTGGTGGCCATGCAGGAGACCACGGAAGAGGTTCTCAAGCAGTCCACAGTCAGCAGCAACAAGAAGTGTTCATCTGCCATGTCCGTGAGTCCGGTCGAGTTCCCTGGGGCTACAGCTCAGCCTTCGGCACCTGTGGCCAATGCCATGACGAGCATCTTGAGTGTGGAAGGCAACCAATGGTGTGCCGATTGTGGAAGCACTATAGGTGAGTGGCTCCAATGAATAGTTCATCAGCACCAGGTTGAGAATGGTTAGTTCTGTAGTAGCCTTGGCATGGCGGGAAGTGCACATCCTGAACTTCTCTTCAGGCTGGGCTGTGCATAGCTACGCGAGATGTTTGAGTGATTGTGGGGAGGGCTGGGTGTGTGTGTGTGTGTTAGGACTGGAGAGGATTAAGGTGTGTCCTCGACGTGATAGCAAGCCTTACTCCATTCCCTTATGCCCACACATGCAAGCCATTTTGTGTTGTCTCTATGTGACCCATACATGTGCGCAGGTTTGTCAAAGAAAAGCTTTGTGGAATTTTTTAAGTTTTTGCCAATTAAAGTAAGTACAACAAACAAGTTTGGGAAGTTGTCATGGCGATACACTGCTGTGACTAGACCCAGGAAGTCATTAATTAAGTCCTCTCTTAATCTAGCAGATGGAGCTAACTTGCTCTAATTACCAGCAATCGTGGCTCCACGTACAACATGCTTTATGGTCATGCTGACTCGGCACAAACTCAACAGCTACAGTTGCTATAAGACAAATTAGGAAATTGCCCTGACAGAAGTTGCACTTCTGAGACATTGCTCTAGTTATGTTTCCAGTGAGGTCATTGGACGGGATATTGCCAAGTCAGCACGAGCATGAACCGTACGTACTCTACGAGACAGCCTATGGGGCCAAGCAAACAGATCTTCAGGCAGCTTGCCGGCTGCTCATCTTCCCGGGTGCCTATTGCAGCGAGGTGGAGGTTCCCGATTAAGGTCAGAAATGGAATTGTCGCAAACGGCCACCGAGTTCCTCCACGCTACTCCAGACATGCGCTGTATGGGGTAGCTAGTATTTTTAACAGTGGCTGGTGTCCTGCCATATAATAGCAATGTTGCACTATGGAGGAATAGCAACATTGCACTATGGAGAATAGCAACATTGCACTATGGAGGAATAGCAACATTGCACTATGGAGGAATAGCAACATTGCACTATGGAGGAATAGCAACATTGCACTATGGAGGAATAGCAACATTGCACTATGGAGGAATAGCAACGTTGCACTATGGAGGAATAGCAACGTTGCACTATGGAGGAATAGCAATGTTGCACTATGGAGGAATAGCAACATTGCACTATGGAGGAATAGCAACTTGCACTATGGAGGAATAGCAACGTTGCACTATGGAGGAATAGCAACGTTGCACTATGGAGGAATACACTATGGAGGAATACAAGTGGCTCACGAGTAATCTTTATGTTTCTATGTTTTATTCCGCACACACGCACGCAGGGTTGGAGTGGGCCAGTGTAAACCTCGGCATAGTGATATCATTAGTCATCTTTATGTTTCTATGGTTTATTCCGCACACACGCAGGGTTGGAGTGGGCCAGCGTAAACCTCGGCATAGTGATATGCATCAAGTGCTCTGGTGTCCACAGAGGACTCGGAGTGCACGTCTCCAAGGTGAAGTCTCTCAACCTGGACAGCTGGGACAGGGCCATGGTGGAGTTCATGCAGCTGCAGGGCAACACCAAGTCCAACAGTTACTACGAGAGCGCCCTGGGGGATGGCATCTTCGCTGACCACTTCGAGAAACCAAATCCCAACGCAGACAAGTGAGAAATGTTCATGATTAGAAAACGGGCGATTGGGAAGAGAGGCCGTCAGATTGCAATCCTGTTAGTCTAAGTGGTAAAGGGTCATCAAATGTTTGAGGAGAGTAAGGCAATCCCGTTATATTAGTTTACAGAGCCTAAATAAATGGTAAAGGGTCATCTAAATGTTCGAGGAGAGCAAGGTGTTGCAATGCAAAACATGTCCAGATTAAATATACAGGAGCCTATACAGGAGCCTAAATGGTAGTCATTTAAATGTTTCTGTCTACAATGTTGATTTTAAATGGTAAAGGATCGTCGAATGTTTATGTCATTGCACTTGGGTACACTAACGTTTCCTTATTTTGTTGTCAATTAATTGTAAAATTATTTTGTCCCGAGTTTCCTGGTGTTGTGCGTGATTGGTCCTCCCCTTTTGTCTCTAGGGAGACGCGCAAGATCTACATCCAGCAGAAGTACGTAGCCCTGGCCTTTGTCCCCGAGTCTGGCGATGACCGGAGCACTCAACTCTGACCCACACCACGAATAATTTATTTAAATAATAAACTTTTTTCAGCTATGACATGACTAAACCGATGTTGAACTCGACCGGGTTCATTTTGAGTTCAAAGTACATTCCTCGTTATAACGCAAAACAATGTTATGTAATCAATGACTGTTTACACAATGGATACTGTGAGCAGGTTGGTGGTAACAATATTCTCCCATCCCTTAGAGAGAGAGCCTCGCCTATTGACAACCAGGCATTGGCTATACACACAGCATCACGTGTATGCTTGGAAATAGGAACCCGCTCGTTGATAAAGCACCTACCACACAGCTGTGCTAGTCGTCCTCATGCATGCACTCTATAGGAACTCACTCGTTGATAAAGCACCTACCACACAGCTGTGCTGGTCGTCATCAT
This sequence comes from Cladorhizidae sp. MBARI D1340-BT2, assembly GCA_028752905.1. NCBI lineage: Eukaryota > Metazoa > Porifera > Demospongiae > Poecilosclerida > Cladorhizidae > Cladorhizidae sp. MBARI D1340-BT2. The sequence continues at coordinate 26,422,035 of JAQNBH010000015.1, read as the reverse complement.
GCATGCACTCTATAGGAACTCACGCGTTGATAAAGCACCTACCACACAGCTGTGCTGGTCATCCTCATGCATGCACTCGACAGGAACTCACTCGTTGATAAAGCACCTACCACACAGCTGTGCTAGTCATCCTCATGCATGCACTCTATAGGAACTCGCTAGTTGATCAAACAGCTAGCTGTGCTCGACTACCTCACTAGATTTGAACAGGGACTATATATTCACATGTCGAGATCCCTCCCTCTTCAAAAATTCTGCATCTGCCCCTGTAATATATCACATCTAATGATAATTCTCAACACACACACAATGAAAAAGTTGCTGCAATCCATCCATGGTCATGAACGTTCCTTGGCCAGAGATCAACGGCCGTGGTCATGTTACGAGAGTGAAGACATCTAGATCCTTAAACTGCAGGAGTTGCTCGCTGTGTGTGTGTGTGTGTGTGTGTGTGTACACACATAATATATTATTAATCAGTAGCAATGCTGCTAGTAGACTCCTGGGCAACATAATTATAAAGGTAAAGGATCATCAAAGTGGTTGTCTACGAGCCAACCCCCCTCCCCCCCCCCCCCACACACAAACAGAACAAAGCCCATGGCATAAATAATATATAGTCATATGATTTAATTATTTTATATATTGGAGCTTCCTGGCAAGCCTCTGCTACACTCAACAATTCGAAATATGAAGAATTTGTGAGCCAGTGTGAAGGACACATGCCCAGGTCCATCCCACTATAGTGGCCAATGCCACCAGGTGCTGGCTGTACCTTTTCTAGAGTCTGTGGCTAGAGTCTGTGGCTTCTAGTGACGGTGGCTTCTAGCGAGGTGTGGCTTCTAGTGACAGAGGTTTCTAGCGAGGCTTCTAGAGTCTGTGGCTTCTAGTGACGGAGGTTTCTAGCGAGGTGTGGCTTCTAGTGACAGAGGTTTCTAGCGAGGCTTCTAGAGTCTGTGGCTTCTAGTGACGTGGATCATCACAAAAGTTTGATGGATTGGACCTTACCCACGGCTAACCTGTCCATAAAATTTCGTGAAATCATTTCAGTGACATAACCTCCTTGGGGGGAGGGGCAATAACAATAAATGGAGTTGAGAAAAAAGTTAGAAAAAACAAACTTAATAAATAATAATAAACTTGATGATGATAATAATGACGATGATGATAATAATAATAATAGCCTAGATCCTTGCCAATTTTTTGTGCCTGTGGCCATCGAGTCATTGGGGGTCATCGGGAACAGGTCGATGGCTTTCCTGAAGGAGCTCAGCCTCAGGATAAGGCAAATAACTGGGGAGGTGAATGCCCGTGCTTACCTCCTTCAGCGTCTCTCAGTGGCAGTCCAGCGGGGAATGCCTTGTCTGTTTTGGGGTCGGTCGGGAGTTGAACGTGTTAGCTTTTCAGTTTTTATTTATGTGTTTATTGGGTATTTTGATATTTTTGTAATTGATTATTATATAACTATAATTATAGCATGTGTTAATTAGGTGTTAATGATTAATGAACTTGGTATGTTCTAATAATAATAATTATAATAATTATTATTTTAATTATAATAATATATGTATAATTAATATTATATAATAATAAAAAAATTATAAAAAAAAAATATATAAAAAAATAAATTAAGGGAGGCTTTTACCATTTTTTTATGATTTAAATTTTTATTTTTTTATTGCTCTGTTCTATACCTTGATGCATGTAGTTGTTATGTTTCAAGTTTCAGAGTATTTCAATGCTTCATTATGAAGTTATGCACCTTTTTGTGCATTCTATTTCACATTATCAAGAAATACTGTTTGAATCTTGAAGACGGCGATCCTGCCAAAGGTAAGCGTATCTCCCTAACCGTTCATGATAGAAGTCTGGAAAAGGACTCTAAATGAAGCTCTCAGTAACCTTCCAATTATATACCATAGTTACCACGCAGCCCTGTGCTGTCATCACATGATCTGCGCATCCTGTCAGGCAATCGTCATCATTTCGATTTTTACCAAAAAAATACCCCCCCAAAACACACCCACTTTTCATGGCTTCTGAAAATCACTGTTTCCGAATCTGGAGATATTCTAACTTGCTCATTTTTTAATGTATACAAGATTTTAATATATCATTTGAAAGCCCTTTCCCTGCTCTAAAAAGTGAATGATTAAAACATGTTTAAGTCCATCCATGGTGAAGGTATACATATGGATATACATACCATGTTTAGAACTTCAGGTTGACCTCTCTTAAAATTCAGTTGTTGTGCTAATGATATTTTTAGCCATTCACTTTTTACTTCTATGATCACTCTAAGCACTTCCTAAGTGGGAAGTGGTTAGGACTAAGTGGCCATGAGTTAGAATATTTGCCCCTGATACTGAGGTGGGATCCATAACTTCACCTAGGTAGTAGATATGCAAAATCTGAGCATATCAAAAGAAAGCACATTCAATACACTGCATCTTGATAAAATTTCACTTGCATTGAGAAATAAATAAAAAAGTTATGACAAGTTGTGTCGACCACCCCAGAAATGGTAAAAGCCTCCCTTAATTTAAAAAAAAAATAATAAAAAAATAAAAAAATAATAATAATAATCTTTTTTTAATTTTTTTTAGCTGACCGAGTAGAAAAAATAATATGCTAATAATAATAATAATAATAATAATAATAATAATAATGTTGTGGTGCAGAGAGGTAATGCAGTTTCGGTTGCATTACCTATATATACAAAACAAAAAAAATAAATAAAAATAATAATAATAATAATAATAATATAATAATATGATGATGATGATGATGGTGGTGGTGGTGGTGGTGGTGGTGGTGGTGGTGGTGGTGGTGGTGGTGATGATGATGATGATGATGATGATGATGATGATGATGATGATGATGATGATGATGATGATGATGATGATGATGATGATGATGATGATGATGATGATGATGATGATGATGATGATGATGATGATGATGATGATGATGATGATGATGATGATGATGATGATGATGATGATGATGATGATGATGATGATGATGATGATGATGATGATGATGATGATGATGATGATGATGATGATGATGATGATGATGATGATGATGATGATGATGATGATGATGATGATGATGATGATGATGATGATGATGATGATGATGATGATGATGATGATGATGATAATTAATAATAATAATAATAATAGCAACTAATAATAATAGTAGTAGTAGTAGTAGTAGTAGTAATAAATAATAATAATAATAATAATAATAATATTAATAATAATAATAATAATAATATTAATAATAATAATAATAATAATAATAATAATAATAATAATAATAATAATAATAATAATAATAATAATAATAATAATAATAATAATAATAATAATAACATTTTCTTTTAATTACAGTATTATAATTATAATAATAATAATAATAATAATAATAATATAATAATAATAATAATAATAATAATAATAATAATAATAGTAATGGTAATAATAGTGATGATGATGATGATGATGATGATGATGATGATGATGATGATGATGATGATGATGATGATGATGATGATGATATAATAATGATAATAATAATAACAACAACAACAACAACAAGAATTTGCCAAAAAAATTACAAAAACATCTGGTGGACTGGCTAAACATAATAATCCATTATTTATACCACACCCACTTCAGTGAACCTCTACATTTAGACAAGCACAGTGCACACACACACACAACACTGCACCACCAGTCCTTGATAATGTGTGCACACAACACTGGTTGTTCAGCAGACACCTACAGCACCAGTCCTCATGATAATGTGTGCACACAACACTGGTTGTTCAGCACACACCTGCACCACCAGTCCTCAAGATAATGTGTGCACACAACACTGGTTGTTCAGCAGACACCTACAGCACCAGTCCTCATGATAATGTGTGCACACAACACTGGTTGTTCAGCACACACCTGCACCACCAGTCCTCATGATAATGTGTGCACACAACACTGGTTGTTCAGCAGACACCTACAGCACCAGTCCTCATGATAATGTGTGCACACAACACTGGTTGTTCAGCACACACCTGCACCACCAGTCCTCAAGATAATGTGTGCACACAACACTACTTTTACGGGACACACAATAACACTTTTGAAAAGTGTAAGGGCACCGATTTCCTCCCTTTCTTTCCCTTCGTAATATTGCAGTTTATAAGCAGTTCTTATCCTCAGCAGAGGAATTGTTGGCAGCATGGACCTAATTTCCAATGGCTTTCTCAACAATCAACCATTGCCCACTCGACATTTGGGACAGATGCTCTAGCGATCAGATTTAAGTTGATTATAGAGGAATCTTATATGATGTTAACCGAGTTCATTTTAGCATGGTATTTGTAAGTTAGAAACCTTTAGAAGGACTCTGACCCCAAAATTGCTTTAGCCAACCCAGGAGCCTTGGAGGTGAAAACAATATAATTAAGAATAAAAAAGAGGAAGGCTACAAGAGTGTACTCTTGTAGACCAAGACCAGGTTGAGAACCCTTTACCATTTACAATCCAATTATCACATTTCACATTTCAAACAGCAGTGCAATAATTATGGTGCACATGATTTAAGGAAGTAGCAACTATCATTATAGATGCAACTCCACACACCAACTAGACCCAGCTGTGCAGCAAGTTCCTCCACACTCCACACAGTACCAACTGGACCCAGCTGTGCAGCAAGTTCCTCCACACTCCCCACAGCACCAACTGGACCCAGCTGTGCAGCAAGTTCCTCCACACTCCACACAGCATCAACTGGACCCAGCTGTGCAGCAAGTTCCTCCACACTCCACACAGCACCAACTGGACCCAGCTGTGCAGCAAGTTCCTCCACACTCCACACAGCTCGTGTCTCACTACAGATGCAGGTGAAGGGAAACGTTTCCAGTGCTACTTACCGGAAAAGCTGGTTGTTAAGCTGTGCACTTATATAGCACCAGTCAACAAGAATAGAGGTGCTTAATAGTGAGAAGCCTCTGAACAGCAAGCATGCTCATAATTGTGGGCGGGCATAACAGCCTTGATTATTGTTCGTCCCCACACTTTCTCTGCTGCTTGTGTGGTGAGAGGCAAGAAATGCCATTTCCAGGTCCCTTCCCCACCACTAGGCACGTTTGGCGGAACTACAGAACTCGTGCTCTATTCAAGAGGACGATTATCGTGCACACGCCCTTTCCCCACTTCCTCTTTTGGGCGAGCAGGAGTGGACCATGAATCCAACTAATTAGCCACTCAACAAAAGCAGGTGCTTGATATAGATACCGGCTTGACAGCTGCTTCTGTGGTATTTCTTATTATTTCTTATTTATTGCTAAATAGAAATGCTAAAATGATTATCGCCTGGGCCACAAGTGGATGACCACACCCACTTCAACACCCACACCAATTTTAGCAATCACAAAGCATAACCATCCACCTTTCACCTACTGAATAATTTTGTGAAAATATTTCTTCTAAAAAAACGTCAAATGCTTCAGCCTTTTACAAAATATTGACAATTTATCCTGATTGACGGAAGGGGGTGTGGGGGTGTCCACCACTTTGAAATCGGGGGCTAGGGATATTAATTCTCTCCTGGCATCTCTCACTTAGAGCATCATCAGCACGTGCACATCAGCATATATTCTCACTGACACGTCCGCAGGTCTAAATCTCACAATTTTTGTTGTAAGCGTCTCAAATTTGTAATCGTCTCGTTTGTGCAGGTGATTTTGGTAACACAGTGGTGCTTATTCTGCGTGCTTTCAAATGGTGTGTTAAACGCCTCTCTAGGCACAAGATGCATCCAACAGTCCACTCAATAACTTGCAATGCTTGGAGTGGGCAAAACCCAGAGCCACTCATATCACAAGAGCTCTAAAAGAGCTTTCAAATGGCATATAAATTGCTTTGGAAGTGAACTGCAGCAAAGTTGTGATCATTGGGGAAGCCAAAACACTTGAATTACAGGAGTGAGCTGCCACAATTTGACAATTTCCAGTTTCCCTTCAAATGTTTGACTTGATAAGTGGAATTGCATGGACAAAAATAACACTGTAACTGGAGCACACAATGCCTCTCCTCTCTAAAACTTGGGAAATGGTTAGTTAATAGATCAGCAACACTTTTTCTCTTTTTTTCAAAGCTACAGCCCCCCCCCCCCCCTCCCCCCATAAGGCCTCTGCTGCCTAACAATCTAACATTTGAACTATTTATAGTTCAATGTACCAGATATCCTACACGAGACCACACCTCCAGCAATAACCTGCTCATTGGTTATATAGGAACGCCCTCCTAACTGTAACCGACCCTCGATCTGTAACCTGGTCAAATTTATAGCTAAAGCTCTTTTCAGGAACAATCCATGGAAAGCCGCTCCCTCTGATGGAAGAATCGGTTCAATTGAAGAGTACGCAAGCAAGGACAAGACAACAATGCCCACAGAAAGGGGCCGATCAAGAATGCCTCCTCTAAAAGGCAAAAGAATTGAAAGCATTGCAGTATTCGTCCATAGAAACAGGGTTTTCCCCGGGAACATTGAGTTGTGATCATTGGCTATTTTTTCGTCTTACAGCCCCTCAACTGGAATTAATAGTAATTGTAACAATCACAGTTCCCATTACAGAGAAGACTCAAGCTGTCATTGAGTGAGAACAGTTCTAGTTACCTGGTTCTGGTTGAATGAACAGTTCCAGTTACCTGAATGCATTAGTTCTGGTTGGAAAAGTTGAATGAACAGTTCCAGTTACCTGAATGCATTAGTTCTGGTTGGAAAAGTTGAATGAACAGTTCCAGTTACCTGAATGCATTAGTTCTGGTTGGAAAAGTTGAATGAACAGTTCCAGTTACCTGAATGCATTAGTTCTGGTTGGAAAAGTTGAATGAACAGTTCCAGTTACCTGAATGCATTAGTTCTGGTTGGAAAAGTTGAATGAACAGTTCCAGTTACCTGAATGCATTAGTTCTGGTTGGAAAAGTTGAATGAACAGTTCCAGTTACCTGAATGCATTAGTTCTGGTTGGAAAAGTTGAAGAACAGTTCCAGTTACCTGAATGCATTAGTTCTGGTTGGAAAAGTTGAATGAACAGTTCCAGTTACCTAAATGCATTAATTCTGGTTGGAAAAGTTGAATGAACAGTTCCAGTTACCTGAATGCATTAGTTCTGGTTGGAAAAGTTGAGTGAACAGTTCCAGTTACCTGAATGCATTAGTTTTGGTTGGAAAAGTTGAATGAACAGTTCCAGTTACCTGAATCCATTAGTTCTGGTTGGAAAAGTTGAATGAACAGTTCCAGTTACCTGAATGCATTAGTTCTGGTTGGAAAAGTTGAATGAACAGTTCCAGTTACCTGAATGCATTAGTTCTGGTTGGAAAAGTTGAATGAATGGTTCCAGTTACCTGAATGCATTAGTTCTGGTTGGAAAAGTTGAATGAACAGTTCCAGTTACCTGAATCCATTAGTTCTGGTTGGAAAAGTTGAATGAACAGTTCCAGTTACCTGAATGCATTAGTTCTGGTTGGAAAAGTTGAATGAACAGTTCCAGTTACCTGAATGCATTAGTTTTGGTTGGAAAAGTTGAATGAACAGTTCCAGTTACCTGAATGCATTAGTTCTGGTTGGAAAAGTTGAATGAACAGTTTCAGTTACCTGAATGCATTAGTTCTGGTTGGAAAAGTTGAATGAACAGTTCCAGTTACCTGAATGCATTAGTTCTGGTTGGAAAAGTTGAATGAACAGTTCCAGTTACCTGAATGCATTAGTTCTGGTTGGAAAAGTTGAATGAACAGTTCCAGTTACCTGAATGCATTAGTTCTGGTTGGAAAAGTTGAATGAACAGTTCCAGTTACCTGAATGCATTAGTTCTGGTTGGAAAAGTTGAATGAACAGTTCCAGTTACCTGAATGCATTAGTTCTGGTTGGAAAAGTTGAATGAACAGTTCCAGTTACCTGAATGCATTAGTTCTGGTTGGAAAAGTTGAATGAACAGTTCCAGTTACCTGAATGCATTAATTCTGGTTGGAAAAGTTGAATGAACAGTTCCAGTTACCTGAATGCATTAGTTCTGGTTGGAAAAGTTGAAGAACAGTTCCAGTTACCTGAATGCATTAGTTCTGTTTGCCTCTGTTTGCCATAATTATTGGCATTTCGTGGTGCAAGACGAAGATTGCCTATATACCCCTAATAAAAAGCGCCCACAACCACTAAGCAAGATGCCACCCAGGGGGGAACATCCTGCCCAACTCTCGTCTTGCGGGTGGCTGCACGCACACATGCAGAGCTACATGGCGTTGCTGACCCTCCCGTTACAGCGAAGGGTGAACACTAGCACAACAGATTTCTTCTGTTGGAATGAAATTACCAGCTGCTCTAAGTTTCCAGCAAAGGGAGGAACTGATGCCCATGTGGGAGAGGGTGTGTGCTGGTAATGAAAAAAGAAGAAGATGCTTTGTACATGTTCGGTTTGGGTTTGGGCTGTGAAACTTCACACAAAGAGGAAGGAATCGAAGTTTTGAATCTTTAGCATTTGAAATGAAACCATGAGAGCAGGTCATGAAGACCAACTGCTACAAAGTCCTGCACTGCAGCCACTTAAAATGTCAGCAAGAACAACATCGCCACAAGGAGGTCAAGGTACAGCTATTCCGAGTCTACAAGAGAGCCTAGTAGCTAGATATAAATAGAACCAGAGCCTGGCTAGCTGGGTATAAATAGAACCAAGCCTGGCTAGCTGGTATAAATAGAACCAAGCCTGGCTAGCTGGTATAAAGCTGCTTTTGCCCGAGTGTCTAAATCATCCAGCAAGTTTTGCTGTCCTCTCTGTCGTCTTGGTACTCAAGAAAATGAGATTGAGGCTCTTAAGAATTGTGTCTTGGAGCTTAAGAGTTCTGTTTCAGAGCTCGAGAGCAAATTAAACTCTGTCATGAACTCTCTGTCCATGGCTGCATCACCTTCTGGCATGGATCCTCAACAGAACCAAAGTATAGCAGCCCCTGGTGCAACCAATGCACAAATAACCAGAAATTCTTATGTCTCTGATGGAGCATAAACCTAGGGATCAGTTCAGACGGCCGTCTACTAAACCAAGTGAGTCACAAGATCGTAAAAGTAATCTAGTTGTATTTGGTATTGAGGAGTGCACCCACTGGATCCAACGATCCTTCAGTGATGTGGGTTCTGTTACATCTATTCTTTCTAGTATAGATGATAATATCAACAACCACTCAGTTATTGAGTGCCGAAGACTTGGCAAGTTTGACAGCAACAAAACACCCTGTCCTATCCTGGCTAGACCTCTAGAAGTACAGAGCGTCTTGTTCAAAAAACATAACCTTACTGGTTCTATTAATAAAGCCAGATCAGACAAATCAGGAGAGGGCACTCCAGAAACTACTTCTAAAGGAGAGGTGGGCTCTCATTGAGACTGGTTTCGGCAAGAATGAAATTAGGATTCGCAGGTCAACAATTCTCCTGAATGGCAAAGTTCATGCTCAGGTTGTCAACAACAAGTTACAAGAAGAGCCTACGGACAAAAGTGAGCTCTCAAGAGACGTCTCACTTGCTCTGTCCTCCACCGCTGTTTTTGAGGATGCTCTTCCAGCCACTGAGGTAGAACCTACCAGCATCACTGTACCTCTAATAGCAAATCCTTCTGCTCCTATTTCAAACCCTGTCTCCTCCACCCCACATCCCAGCCTCACTGACTCTATTTCACATAATATCAACACCCCAATCCCTGGCCCTGCAGGTCAATGACTACCATGCCGGCGTCTCCACTGCTGCTTCTGGAACTGTCGTAGCATTACCAACAAATTAAAGCAATTCCAAACTTTTGTTTCCTCTCGCTCACTTGATGTAATTGCACTAACTGAGACATGGCTAACTGAAAAAATACAAAATAATGAAATTCTCCCGTCAGGCTACTTATTGTACCGTTCAGATAGACCCTCTCGTGGTGGCCCATGATCTGTATCTCATCAAAGATTCCTTCTCGTCTTATTCAATCTTACTCCTCCATTGATGTAGCGTCTATCGAACTTTTATCTTCTAATCTGATTTTCTCCAGTGTTTGCATTCCTCCTGATTGTCCTTTCCAACACTTCACCCAGGTTGTACAGGCAATAGAAGCCCTCTCTTCACTCAACAAGAGACTCATTCTACTTGGGGACTTCAATGCTCCAAACATTGACTGGTCAACCCTATCTGCATCTACCACCACATCTACAATGTTATGTGATCTGATTTTCTGCTTTAACTTCACACAAGTAATTACTGAGCCCACCCATGTCAAAGGTGGCATCTTAGATCTACTAATTACTAACATAGAAGATCACATCAACAACATCGTTATTGAAAATAAAAGCTCTACTTTATCCTCGGATCATTTCATTATTACCTTCGACACCAACATAACCCATCATATCAAGAAAACTACCAGATACGTATTAAATTCAGTAAGGGTGATCTTGAAGGTCTGAACAATCACTTTCTGGAGATTGACTTCATCTCATGTTTTGATAGTGACGACATGACAACTCCTGGCAACTACTCAAGTCAATTATTCTCAATGCGTGTTCATTCTTTAAACCCAAGGTTAAACTCAAAGCCCACCAACCTCCCAGGTGGTTCACCCCAGCCATACGACATCATCTCAATCGTATTCACTCCTTTAGAAGACAAGACAAGCGTAACCCAACTCCTCATAACATAACAAAACTACATGAAGGGGAACAGAATCTTGAAGACTTGATGATAAAAGCTCAGACCAAATACGAGTCGCAAATATTCAATAATAAGGCTAACAACTGTAAATCCACCTTCCGCTACCTGCACAAAAAAAATTGTATTCCCCAGCAGGTTTTCTCCAATAACTCGTCTGCTTCCTCCCCACATGAAAGAGTTGAACTGTTTAATGTGTACTTTCATTCAGTCTACCAACCAAAATCAGAGACATTCGACTTCTCTTCACCTACACCTTTTCCATCGTTACTTTGTGAGGTCTCATGTTGCAAGGAGGACATCTTTACCATCCTCAACTCTCTTGACACGTCAAAAGCTATGGGCATTGACAACATTGGTCCAAAATTATTAAAATCTTGTGCAATATCCCTTTATGAACCAATCACTCTGCTTATCCAGAAATGTATACATTTGAACCAGATTCCACAAGAATGGAAAGTCCACCTCATTACTCCTATTCTAAAGACTGGAGTTCCATCCAACATTACCAACTATCGACCGATAGCTCTCTTGTGCTCCATTTCTAAAGTTCTAGAAAAAGTCCTTTTCGATGTCATTTTCATTTTCATCCATGTCTTCCCCATCATCTCTCTTCATCAATTTGGCTTTGTGAAAGGTCACTCATGTCTCCAACAACTTCTCACTACCCTAATGCTGATCTACACTAATTCCAGGACTCACACTACCATAGATGTGTTATATTTAGACTTCCGGAAGGCTTTTGACAGTGTTTCCCATAAGGAGCTACTAATCAAACTGTGGAACATTGGTATCACTGGCTCACTATGGATATTGCTCAAAAACTACTTAAACAACATATGTCAAATTACATCTATTGATGGTGTGTCTTCCTCCCTGTCACATCAGGAGTCCCCTAAGGAAGTATACTTGGACCACTGTTATTCATTATATATGTCAACGACCTTCCACTATCTGTTTCAGAGTTATCTCTCTTAATGTTTGCTGATGACTGCAAGTGCTTGCATACTCGCTCCACTCCCTTTGACCGCCTTCTTTTGCAAAGAGACCTTGATTCGCTGCAGTCCTGGAGTAGCGACTGGAAATTGGCCTTCAACCCATCAAAATGCAAACATATCTCGTTTTCAACATCTCCTGAGGAACATAGTCATATTTATCTGCTTAATAAAACACAGATCACTAACACAGCCCACTACAAGGACCTTGGTATTAACTTCTCCAATAACCTTTCGTGGTCTCACCATTACTCATTACCAAAGCCTATAATACTCTTTACTTTATCCGTCGTGCCATCTCATCTCACCATCCTATCCTCACCAAGCTTACTTTATATACATCTCTTGCAGAACTTGCTTTACCTACTGCAGTCAAGTCTGGTGTCCTCACTTGCTCAAGGACATCAAATCACTTGAGCGCCGCTCAACCAAGTTTGTTTTAAACAATTATCATTATTACAAGGATAGACTAATATCTCTCAAGTTACTTCTTTTATCACTATGGCTAGAACATTTGGACATCACATTTCTCATCAACTGCCACAAAATGCCCCAAGATCACTTCAACATCTATGACTATGTCCAATTTTCGAATTGTAATACCAGGTCTTCTAGCCACTCGAAGCTTAAGTGTCTACTTCCACAAACAACCATCTAAATTTCATATATTTCAACCGAGTTGTCAAGCTGTGGAATGCCTTACCTGAGACAGACCTCAAACTCTCCACCTATACTTTGAAAAAGAAGCTGAAATCCTTTTTCTGGGAATATTTCATAAATAACTTTAATTCTGATTTACCATGCACTTGGCACTATCTTTGTCCATGCAGTAAATGTTTTTCATTACCATCTCCAATTAACTATTCTCACCTATAAGGCTATCAGCAGCTCTTGCTGGTAAGCCTTCAGCACGTTCTCATCCTTTGTACATTATTTTCATGCTATTATACAGTGCTGTAAAATCATATAATAATAATAATAATAATAATAATAATAATAATAATAATAATAATAATAATAATAATAATAATAATAATAATAATAATAATAATAATAATAATAATAATAATAATAATAATAATAATAATAATAATAATAATAATAATAATAATAATAATAATAATAATAATAATAATAATAATAATAATAATAATAATAATAAATAGAACCAGAGCATGGCTAGCTAGATATAAATAGAACCAGAGCATGGCTAGCTAGATATAAATAGAACCAGAGCCTGGCTAGCTAGATTTAAATATAACCAAGCCTGGTTAGCTGGTATAAATAGAACCAGAGCCTGGCTAGCTAGATTTAAATAGAACCAACCATTTTTCTCGAAGCCGTTCTCGCTTTGTCTCAAGGATTTCTTTCTGTTCTTTAGGACTGTGTTCAAGGCATGGATACGCCATTAGCAACCGGTGGCAGGTCTGCAGCTGAGCATGCAACTCAGAGACCTGAAACAGGTTCAAAACACAGCTGCTAGCAATGATAATTCCAGGGAAACAACTAACTTACTGCCACCTGCTGCTTCTGGGGATCAGTCTGCAAGGCTCTGGCAATCTTTAACACTTGAGGAAGAAGGCAAAAAGCAGTTTTGAAGTCTTCAAGGGAAGACATTACTAGTCGCGCACTCAGGATCTCAAGGTACGCAACTTAGAAATGGGAAATGATCGTTAAGGTTCTCCTGGCATTACATAATCATTGGGGGAAATCGCTGCCCTCCCCCCCAATAGCATTACATCACCAGGATGACGTATGGCACATAGTTGCCCGTGTAACCGCTACCCCCCCCACACACACCCTCCCTCCTTTTTAATTCGCAGACCAGCACCAGTAACTTAATTTGTTCTAACTACTTAAAAAATATGCTTTCTTGGCCTCTCCGTCTCTACTTTTGGGGTGCGCATGGGGTATTCTCCGAGGTGGTCTTCACTGCACTATGGGAGTTCGTGGTGACTGGAAATTGGCGTCTCCTCGGAGTCTCCTCGATATGGAGTTTCCCCATGTATGGTGTGGGTGCATTCCTATTGGCAGAAAATGCCCACCACTTCCTGATGTCTCGCAATGTCCCGCTGCTGGCACGCTGTCTGGTGTATCTGTTGTGTATTTATGCTTGGGAGTTCAGCTGCGGTTTGCTATTAGACTGTTTCAATGCCAGGCCCTGGGATTATTCCGACTTCGACTACAATGTGATGGGGCTGATCACCATGGAATACGCACCAGTCTGGTTCTTGGCTAGTCTTTATGGTGAAGGAATAATACACATCATGAAATCACTGGAATGCATTCCAAAATGGAAGAAGTTAAATTGAGAACTCTATGCTGTCATTATTTATTAGATACATTTTGCCAGATTCTGTTTGAAGATTTTTTAAATAAAAGGGTGGGCATGTATATAAGTGAGTGGCACGCAACTACATGTGAAAATTTGTGAAATTTCCTCGTTTCTATACTAGACCTGACCCTACAGTAGACATTTTACAAAGATGTTCTGGTGTTGATAACACCTCGTATGTGACCATTTCTCTATAAAGTAAAATTAAGATTGAGAAACATTTTTTATTTTTGTAACATTTTACAGGACCCTTTACCTATTATATTTTATATTTGGAGTATATAGGTAAAGGGTCTCTTGTCCAATTTTCAATCCAATAACCTTTATATAACAGCCTGCAGTCTGGTTTGGTGATATCCAGAGAATAAAGTGTGGTTTAGTGGTTTAAGAGCTTGTTGGTTATGATAAACCTGATAGTCACCCACCCACTTGGATACTTGATTATTCATGGGAGAGGAGACCTATGCCATGATTCTTAGGCATACTCTATTGTAAGTTGTGAAGAAACAAGTGTCACAGGGTATCCAGGTGGTCGGGGAGGAGGAGATATCCAGGTGGTCGGGGAGGAGGAGATATCCAGGTGGTCGGGGAGGAGGAGATATCCAGGTGGTCGGGGAGGAGGAGATATCCAGGTGGTCGGGGAGGAGGAGATATCCAGCCAGCTGTAATGTTGAGAGTGTATCATGCACTCGATCAGAATCATCTTGAATGATACACACCTATGACACACAATCGGGGATGACAGAGGCACGAGTCATTTACAATAGACTTGTCTCACTAGTAGCTAGCCACACTGGCTAGTTACAGAGCTGGCTAGCTGCAGCTATTAGACTGCCTTTGGCTTGTTAGCGAAGGGATCAGTGACGACAGTGATGCACACGGAGCCAGGTCCTTGCTTGATGGTAAACCTGCACGTGTGTAAAGACAGATACCATAACACACATTACATGTGTGCATCAATCACAACCCCCCCAACTAGAACTTGGTTTGCTGTTGCTATGATTTAATTGCTATCCTAAATAACAAAGTACGCTGATGGACTTATTAAAAACTGGTGAGGAAGTCGACCTGCTAATCAAGGAAGTTGACCCATGTAGTTAGATTGTCCTCCCTTATTAGGACTTTATCTTTATTAAGGATATTAGAACTCTCTTTATATCGCAACAACAACTCTATTAGGACTACCTCTTTATTAGGACACCATTTTTATAAGTTCACTTTATTAAAATATAAGAATTCCCGCTTTTTCCTCTTAATTAGGGCAACCTTTTAAAGGGTG
This sequence comes from Cladorhizidae sp. MBARI D1340-BT2, assembly GCA_028752905.1. Taxonomy (NCBI): domain Eukaryota; kingdom Metazoa; phylum Porifera; class Demospongiae; order Poecilosclerida; family Cladorhizidae; species Cladorhizidae sp. MBARI D1340-BT2. The sequence goes on along the minus strand of JAQNBH010000015.1, from coordinate 26,406,689 downwards.
GAGGTGGTGGGGGTGGAGGGGATATGAGTTAGCTGACCTTGTTTCCATGGAACCGGTTATCCACCCTATGCATGTTAACCCTCCCTGTGGCTGTTAACCCTCCCTGTGGCATGTTAATCCTCTCCCTGCCCACAGAGTGCTTATGTCTAGGAAGAGCTAAGCTCCACATTTCTGATGGCGTGGCTTGTAAGGGAACATGCCTTGATTAATAGCCTATTCTACCTCTACAACTGTAAGGTTGTCCAGGCATTCACACATGTTGTCTTGAGGTTTTAGAAACCAGTGGGAGGGGTGTGGATGGACACCCCCCAAGGTTTGCTCTTGCTAACACTAGTACACAGCACACATATACTAATGCACAAGCATACTTATACTAGTACACAAGCATACTTATACAAGTACTTATACAAGTACATAAGCATACTTATACTAGTACACAAGCATACTTATACTAGTACACAAGCATACTTATACTAGTACATAAGCATACTTATACTGGTACACAAGCATACTTATATTAGCACACAAGCACTAGTACACAAGCATACTTACATTACCACACAAGCACTAGTACACAAGCATACTTATACTAGCACACAAGACTAGTACACAAGCATACTTATACTAGCACACAAGCACTAGTACACAAGCATACTTATACTAGCACACAAGCACTAGTACACAAGCATACTTACACTAGCACACAAGCACTAGTACACAAGCATACTTATACTAGCACACAAGCACTAGTACACAAGCATACTTATACTAGCACACAAGCCTAGTACACAAGCATACTTATACTAGCACAAGTACACAAGCATACTTATACTAGCACACAAGCACTAGTACACAAGCATACTTATAAGCACACAAGCACTAGTACACAAGCATACTTACACTAGCACACATAAGCACTAGTACACAAGCATACTTATACTAGCACACAAGCACTAGTACACAAGCATACTTATACTAGCACACAAGCACACTTATACTAGCACACAAGCACACTTATACGAGCACACAAGCACACTTATACTAGCACACAAGCACACTTATACGAGCACACAAGCACACTTATATGAGCACACAAGCACACTTATACGAGCACACAAGCACACTTATACTAGCACACAAGCACACTTATACTAGCACACATGCACACTTATACTAGCACACAAGCACACTTATATGAGCACACAAGCACACTTATACGAGCACACAAGCACTAGTACACAAGCACACTTATACTAGCACACAAGCACACTTATACGAGCACACAAGCACACTTATACTAGCACACAAGCACACTTATACTAGCACACAAGCACACTTATACTAGCACACAAGCACACTTATATGAGCACACAAGCACACTTATACGAGCACACAAGCACACTTATACTAGCACACAAGCACACTTATACTGGGCCTTCATTTAGGAATTGTTCTCAGGTATTGGCAAGGCAAATGTAATTAATATAAAGAAGTGGTGGGGCGAAGCCCCGGCATGTGTAAGCACACCCTGAAGGGGGGTCTGGGTGCACACCCCCAGAAATTTTTTATCATTGTATTGTACGAGGTCGCTTCTGGTGCATTTTCATTTTCAGTCATTTCATTTTCAGTCACTTTTAAAACCATAAATGAATACTGGTCACAAAGGGTATTTTGTTAGTTAGACTTAGAATATCATTTAGCACCTACATCACAGGAAGTGCTGACAACTAATCTCAAGTGCCTCTACAGCAATACTCTATTGATAAAGTGCTGACAGCAATTGTGGTCATCTGTCAGCACTTTAAATTGCAATCCAGCCAGTAGCACTTAAAGGAGTGTGCATATAAAGACTTTATATCTATATCTCAATCGCATGATTGAGCATTAAGTTTATAATGGATGGATATTCGATCTTTTGGGAGGAGCTCTAGTAAAGCAGCTATTAACATAAGTAGTAGTGAAGCTGAGTCTGAAGAGGAAATAGAGGTTATTCCAAGCAAGACACCTTCTACTAGTTCACCAACACTACACAAGAAACGTACCAGTTCTGCGCCATACTCAAGTACTAGAAAATACCGCAAGACTTGGGAAGAAGATTATCCTTGGCTACAATATGATGCAGATGCTGAAGGTGCATTTTGCTCTGCAAAGTTTCTGGGAGGTCAGTTCAACAAGCAGGTGGCGTTTGGACAACAAAGCCATTCACTAACTGGAAAAATGCTGCTGCCCGGATGAAAGCTCATGCTAAGAGTGATGGTCATATCATAGCAAGTCAAGCAGTTTTGGCTACCCAACTTGGAGGATCCATCGTACAACTTCAAAAAGTGGGAATACAAGAGAGAATGAGGAATAGGGCTGCTATCAAATCTTTGATACGTTGTACTCACTTCCTCGCCCGCCAACACATTGCTCATACTACCAATTTTAGCAAGTTGGTTGACTTGGTTGTATCTTGTGGTGGTGAAGATTTGAAGTACTTCATGGAGAAGACAGGGAGGAATGCAATGTACACATCTCACGTAGCCGTAGTTGAATTTGTCCAAGCTTTAGGAACATGGGTTGAAGAGTCCATTCTGAAACGCCTTCAACAAGCCTCTCATTATAGCATAATGGCAGATGAGTGTACAGATATCAATCACTACAGTGGGAAGAGATGTTAGTATTTTGTCGCTGGGAGGAAAAGGGTATATATACCTGAGGAGCATTTCTTGGAGATTGTTCATTTATGTCAAGCAAATGCAGAGAGTATTTTCTCTTTTCTCTGCTCTCGTTGAGTGTTTGAAGGAGAAGAAACTTCAGATCAACAGAATTGTTGGGGTGGGCTTTGATGGAGCGAGTACATTTTCAGGGAAAAACACTGGAGTCCAAACTCGACCCCATGCTTTGTTTGTGCACTGCCAGTGCCACTTGCTACAGCTAGCTTGTGTTCAGGCTGCAAACTCTACTAAAGGAATCAAATATGTGTATGTGACCCTGATGGCTCTTTGGAAATACTTCCACTACTCCCCAAAGAGAGCAGAATCTCTCAAGGCGGTCCAGAGTGTGCTTGACTTACCAGAGTTGAAAATTGCTAAACCATCCGATACACGCTGGCTGGCACATGAGCGATGTGTAAAAGCAGTGAAGGTAAGCTATGGTGCGATCGTAGTGGCTCTCAACAACATCCATGAGACTACACATGAGCCAGAAGCACTCGGACTTAGCAAAGCTCTCAGCAAGGTCTCCACAGTCGCAGCTATGTGTACATGCTTGACTACACCCTCCCACAAGTTGCTAAACTCAGCAAAACACTCCAAACCGAGCATCTCGACTTGTCCATCATACCTAGCTTAGTCGATTCCACCCTTGATGCACTTGATGACACAGTTTTACCAGCTGCAAATTGGGTACTCGAGTTGTTTAGATGAAGCTGAAAATCTAGAAAAAACAGCTGACATCGAAGTTTCTCTTGAAGACATCACCACCTTCCAGGCGAATGTACATAGCTAAGCCATTCATCGCACATTTGAAAGACAACCATTTCCTCTCGATTTGCCTCGTCTAGTGATGTTGTGTCAGCAATGAGCATCTTTGATCCAAAGAAAATGCCTAGTTTTGATTCGCCTCATCTTCCTCAGTATGGCAAAACCTCCATTGGAACACTTCTCTCTCTCACTACGGGACAGACAAACCTTGCCAGACATTACTTGGTAACCCAACCGTTAAGAAAGCACTTATCTCCTCTGAGATCCACACTGAGTGGTTAACATATCGACGACATATGGCGAAACAACCCAAAGATAATATGAAGTCACAGCTTGAAGATTTGGTTTCGAACGACAAGTTGGCAAACATGTTTCCAAACCTGCCCACTATTGCAAAGATCAGTTTGTCCATCCCAGTGGCTACTGCCTCCGTAGAGAAGATGAAGCTCATTAAGGCAAGGCTACGCAGCAGTTTGAACGACACTAGCTTGTCACATCTGATGAAAATCGCTATTGAGTCATCGGACCAACTAACAGATGGTAATCTTGACGAAATAGTCGAAGTTTGGGCAAGAAAAAACAGAAGAATAGTAACATGAACTTGTGTTATTTTGCATATTACATATTATTATTACTTACTTATTATATTACTTACTTACACATTGATTTATCTATATTATATACTCATTATATTACATATTATTATTACTTACACATTGATTTATCTCTACACTTTAAAAAATCGAAGCTCACTAATCATTATTTTACATGACTAGTGAACTTCTCAGGTGGGGCGAGATTGCGCTCAGGTGGGGCACTCGCCCCACCTCGCCACACCCTAAATGAAGCCCAGTAATACGAGCACACAAGTACACTTATACTAGTACATACTTTACTAGTACTAGTATATACTTATTCTAGTACATATTACACTAGTACATACTTATACTAGTACATACTTATACTAGTACATACTTATACTAGTACATACTTATACTAGTACATACTTATACTAGTACATACTTATACTAGTACATACTTATACTAGTACATACTTATACTAGTACATACTTATACTAGTACATACTTATACTAGTACATACTTATACTAGTACATACTTATACTAGTACATACTTATACTAGTACATACTTATACTAGTACATACTTATACTAGTACATACTTTACTAGTACTCAAACGTACTCTTCTCCTGCAGTTATCAGAAAGCAACATCCTGGGGCTAATCTGCCACTCCCTCTCCCACAACGGAGCTCCGCCTCTCCTGCCTGTGTTAGTGATGACAAAAATCATATCATGGAATTTCCTTACCCAACGTCTTCACAAACACAAGGAGGCATGGCAAGAAGTGTAGATACACTAGGAAAATGGTTGAGAGAGGAGAGGGAAGAAATTATAAACCATCTCCAATGCTTCCTGGTTTAAAACACCGAGGCTCTTGCAAAGTAGTGGTCCTTGTGGTGGGACTCAATAAAATACATTTCCTGTGGCAGGACTTTGGAACTCAATAGATTCTGCACACCTCTGAATGGCTGATGTGGAGCTCAAAAGAGAGATCTTTCTGTGAACATGCAATGTGTGATGTCTGTAATGCAGTCACTGAGGCAGTATTCATGCATCTCTACAATATAACCACCTACAACCGTAGTCATGACAAGAACGTGCTGACAAGACGTGCACCTCATCACGGTAGCCGGGTGATAGTCATGGCAACCACGATGACACAATAATCATGTTAGCTAGTTTTAAGTAATAATGGACATAGCTTATTATTGGGGCAACCACGGGAGAATTATGTTTATTGCTGATCAAAGACCACGACCACCTCGACCTAGAAATAATACAATTAATAAAATAACTTCCCACCATATCCTCTATCCCCCTACAAGTTCACAACATATAAAGTACAGCTCTGGTGACTTGGTTAAGATGGTATAAACAAGGCTTCTCACACAACTAGCAAATTAAAACAAGTGGATTTGGCCACACTCATTTTATAATCCCGCCTCTCGAGCCTCTCGACGTCAATATTTTGCCTGCCAGGTTAGGGGCTCCAGCAGAAGGAGGAGGAGGGGGGGGGGGGGGGGGGGGGGGGGGAGATGACTCCAGTCACTTCATGACCCCATGTAGAAGGAAGACACGAAGTTTTGGTTTCTGCACGAGCTGCATAAACCATTGCCTATATCCTTCTCATATAATGAGACACATAGATGCACGGGATAGAAAAATGTCACACACAACCACAAACGGACCTTTCACCAATTTGAAATGAATATTGGTGTACAAGTCTTAAATGGCCCAACAAATATTTGTGGACTACCTTTCTGGACAAATATATAATTATAGGGTTTTTCTCAATGAACTCTCAGTTGCCATAGTAACATTATAATCACCTTCTCAATAATCAACTTCAAATTGTATTCGCTCGACGTTTCGACTAGGTCGAGACGTCGAGTGAATACAATTTGAAGTTGATTATTGAGAAGATGATTATACGGTTTTAATAATTTTTGGTCTTGCTTCTATTTTTGTTGCTGCTGCTGATGTTGTTATTGTTGGCTGTTGTTGTTGTTTACTGTTGTTGATGTTATTGTTGTTGCAGCTGTTGTTTGTGTTGTTGCTGTTGCTGGCAATGGTGAGAGCTACAGCAGTGGAGGAGCAATCTCAAGACCAACTATCAGTGACTCTAGTTGCATGCGAATTAGCACCATATGTATATACATATACATATACAGGGTTTCATTTAGGGGGGGGGGGGGTTGGAACCTTTTTGCCCCCCCCCCCCCTGGAAATTGTATTAAAATTCATTAGAAACTTTGTCACATCTTTAACCATCAGGCCCCCCCCCCCCCCTTAAGATTCCTCCAGTTGCCCTCCCTTGGACAATTTTCTAAATGAAACCCTGATATATATACCTATTTTTTTGTTGCTATTAGAGTCAGCCCCTTGGTAGAGGCTCAGCTGCAGCCTCCTTCAAGGACGTGGTAGCAGGTGCACAGGATGACTCCAGAACTATTAGAGTCAGCCCCTTGGTAGAGGCTCAGCTGCAGCCTCCTTCAAGGACGTGGTAGCAGGTGCACAGGATGACTCCAGAACTATTAGAGTCAGCCCCTTGGTAGAGGCTCAGCTGCAGCCTCCTTCAAGGACGTGGTAGCAGGTGCACAGGATGACTCCAGAACTATTAGAGTCAGCCCCTTGGTAGAGGCTCAGCTGCAGCCTCCTTCAAGGACGTGGTAGCAGGTGCAGTGTAGAAGAGCTTGCTCTAGTTTCACTTCCTCTTAGAACAACAAGAATCTCAGTACAACAACTGACCACTCACTGGTTTTCCATGCAGCTGCATGGAGCACAACATTTGGCTAGATTAGTACAGTAGTCAATTGTATGCTGTAATAATCGACTACTCGACAAATCTAACCAAATGTCATGCTCATATAGTAGTAGTATAGTAGTGGTAGTGGTGTTTTAGTCGTAGTATAGTAGTAGGAGTAGTAGGTGTAGTAGCAGTATAATAGTAGTGTAACACGTGCAGTAGTATACTGAGATTCTTGTTGTTCTAAGAGAAAATTTGGAGCTGAAGGGGGGGGGGAGATGATAGATAGATAAATAGATAATGAACTCAAGAAACGAATAAAAATTTCAAGGTGTTTGGTGGATTATTCTGTCTGCTAGTTTACTACGTGGAAGTGTATTAGCTGCTGAAACCATGTGTTACACTGTGTAGCAATTATCAGGGAGAACGCTAGCACTCCATGATTAACTCTGCCCCATGTGTTACACTGTGTAGCAATTATCAGGGAGAATGCTAGCACTCCATGATTAACTCTTCCCCATGTGTTACACTGTGTAGCAATTATCAGGGAGAATGCTAGCACTCCATGATTAACTCTGCCCCATGTGTTACACTGTGTAGCAATTATCAGGGAGAATGCTAGCACTCCATGATTAACTCTTCCCCATGTGTTACACTGTGTAGCAATTATCAGGGAGAATGCTAGCACTCCATGATTAACTCTGCCCCATGTGTTACACTGTGTAGCAATTATCAGGGAGAATGCTAGCACTCCATGATTAACTCTGCCCCATGTGTTACACTGTGTAGCAATTATCAGGGAGAATGCTAGCACTCCATGATTAACTCTGCCCCATGTGTTACACTGTGTAGCAATTATCAGGGAGAATGCTAGCACTCCATGATTAACTCTGCCCCATGTGTTACACTGTGTAGCAATTATCAGGGAGAATGCTAGCACTCCATGTTTAACTCTGCCCCATGTGTTACACTATGTAGCAATTATCAGGGAGAATGCTAGCACTCCATGATTAACTCTGCCCCATGTGTTACACTATGTAGCAATTATCAGGGAGAATGCTAGCACTCCATGATTAACTCTGCCCCATGTGTTACACTGTGTAGCAATTATCAGGGAGAATGCTAGCACTCCATGATTAACTCTGCCCCATGTGTTACACTGTGTAGCAATTATCAGGGAGAATGCTAGCACTCCATGATTAACTCTGCCCCATGTGTTACACTGTGTAGCTTATCAGGGAGAATGCTAGCACTCCATGATTAACTCTGCCCCATGTGTTACACTGTGTAGCAATTATCAGGGAGAATGCTAGCACTCCATGATTAACTCTGCCCCATGTGTTACACTGTGTAGCAATTATCAGGGAGAATGCTAGCACTCCATGATTAACTCTGCCCCATGTGTTACACTGTGTAGCAATTATCAGGGAGAATGCTAGCACTCCATGATTAACTCTGCCCCATGTGTTACACTGTGTAGCAATTATCAGGGAGAATGCTAGCACTCCATGATTAACTCTGCCCCATGTGTTACACTGTGTAGCAATTATCAGGGAGAATGCTAGCACTCCATGATTAACTCTGCCCCATGTGTTACACTATGTAGCAATTATCAGGGAGAATGCTAGCACTCCATGATTAACTCTGCCCCATGTGTTACACTATGTAGCAATTATCAGGGAGAATGCTAGCACTCCATGATTAACTCTGCCCCATGTGTTACACTGTGTAGCAATTATCAGGGAGAATGCTAGCACTTCATGATTAACTCTGCCCCATGTGTTACACTATGTAGCAATTATCAGGGAGAATGCTAGCACTCCATGAATAACTCTGCCCCATGTGTTACACTGTGTAGCAATTATCAGGGAGAATGCTAGCACTCCATGATTAACTCTGCCCCAATCCTCTTCCAAAATAGGAAGGAGGGGGGGAGAGGGGCAAGGAGGGAGTAAGGGACTTGAGAGGGAGGGAGAATGCTGCCTCCCTTCCTGACCTCTTCCTGCATGCATCGGTATATTTTACAAGAACAAGGTTGTCAACCTTATATACCTGTTGCCACAGAAAGGTCTCTCCTGGGTTTTTCTGAGTGAGCTCTCCCTCACCCCACACTGCAATCTACAAGCGCACACACACACACACACATACACACACACACACACACACACACACACACAGGGAGGGAAAGAGTGTGAGAGAGAAGAGGAGAGAGGAGAGGGAGAGAGAAATAAATGGAGAGGTATGTCAGACTAACCTGTAGGTAGGTGGTGGGTGGTTGCAGGGTCAGTGGTAGGGGGGGTGGAGTATGAGTGTGAGGATGGGGGTAAGGTAGATGGTGAAGTAGGTGGGTGTGGGGCTAAGGTAGGTGGTGAAGTAGGTGGGTGTGGGGTGGTGAGTAGGTGGGTGTGGGGGTTAGGTAGGTCGTGAAGTAGGTGGGTGTGGGGGTAAGGTGGGTGGTGAAGTAGGTGGGTGTGGGGGTAAGGTAGGTGGTGAAGTAGGTGGGTGTGGGGCTAAGGTAGGTGGTGAAGTAGGTGGGTGTGGGGGTAAGGTAGGTGGTGAAGTAGGTGGGTGTGGGGGTAAGGTAGGTGGTAAAGTAGGTGGGTGTGGGGTTAAGGTAGGTGGTGAAGTAGGTGGGTGTGGGGGTAAGGTGGGTGGTGAGTAGGTGGGTGTGGGGTTATGGTAGGTGGTGAGTAGGTGGGTGTGGGGGTAAGGTGGGTGGTGAAGTAGGTGGGTGTGAGGGTAAGGTAGGTGGTAAAGTAGGTGGGTGTGGGGTTAAGGTAGGTGGTGGGTGTGGGGGTAAGGTAGGTGGTGATGTAGGTGGGTGTGGGGTTAAGGTAGGTGGGTAAGTGGTGAGTGGGTGGGTAAGTGGTGAGTGGGTGGGTAAGTGGAGAGTGGGTGGGAAGGTGGGTATGTGGGTGGTGACGTAGGTGGGTGTGGGGGTAAGGTGGGTGGTGAAGTAGGTGGATGTGGGGGTAAGGTAGGTGGTGAAGTAGGTGGGTGTGGGGGTAAGGTAGGTGGGTAAGTGGTGAGTGGGTGGGTAAGTGGTGAGTGAGTGGGTAGGTGGGTGTGGTGGTAAAGTGGAGGTGGAGGTGATGAGTGGGTAATTCAGTAGGTGGTGTAGTGCAGCAGTGGAACTTCTCCAGTATCAGACAAGGAAGGATCTACTGTATCTACAATGTGTGGGCAGGGAACGCGACAGGAACATGCACTTCATTCTGTCAACAAGCACACGTCTCTGGTCTACAGTGCATCCGTAAGTGTGTCCTGCAGCACGCCTTGTCGGGAACACTAAGCTGGCAGTTCATCCCATTGTGTGAGTGGGTTAAGTGTGGCTCGGTGAGAGGTCCAGATTAATGTGTCTTTCAGGAAGTTCATATTGACCCATCAGGCAAGCTCCACCCCCACCCACCTCACGTGCTCATCCGCTACTGTTTTGGCCAGTGCAAGAGAGGTGATAATTTGAATGAGGCAAAGAGGTCACGTGATTAATTAACAGCACCCTAGCATGCATCTAGCTAGTGGGCTATGCAGCAACAAACCTTGAACTCTCCTTTGTCATAGAGCATCTTTGGGCCTTTCTTATCAGAATTCTTATCAATCCACTGCAATGAAATTTAACACCATTAGTACAGGTAGCTACACATCAGCTAGCATGGCAGTACAGGTAGGACTACACACCAACTAGCATGGCAGTACAGGTAGGACTACACACCAACTAGCATGACAGTACAGGTAGGACTACACACCAATTAGCATGGTAGTACAGGTAGGACTACATACCAACTAGCATGACAGTGCAGGTAGGACTACACACCAACTAACATGGCAGTACAGGTAGGACTACACACCAACTAGCATGGCAGTACAGGTAGGACTACACACCAACTAGCATGACAGTGCAGGTAGGACTACACACCAACTAGCATGGCAGTACAGGTAGGACTACACACCAACTAGCATGACAGTACAGGTAGGACTACACACCAACTAGCTTGGCAGTACAGGTAGGACTACACACCAACTAGCATGGCAGTACAGGTAGGACTACACACCAACTAGCATGGCAGTACAGGTAGGACTACACACCAACTAGCATGGCAGTACAGGTAGGACTACACACCAACTAGCATGGCAAGGTAGGACTACACACCAACTAGCATGACAGTACAGGTAGGACTACACACCAACTAGCATGGCAGTACAGGTAGGACTACACACCAACTAGCATGACAGTACAGGTAGGACTACACACCAACTAGCAAAGCAGTACAGGTAGGACTACACACCAACTAGCATGGCAAGGTAGGACTACACACCAACTAGCATGGCAGTACAGGTAGGACTACACACCAACTAGCATGGCAGTACAGGTAGGACTACACACCAACTAGCATGACAGTACAGGTAGGACTACACACCAACTAGCATGGCAGTACAGGTAGGACTACACACCAACTAGCATGGCAGTACAGGTAGGACTACACACCAACTAGCATGGTAATACAGGTAGGACTACACACCAACTAGCATGGCAGTACAGGTAGGACTACACACCAACTAGCATGGCAGTACAGGTAGGACTACACACCAACTAGCATGGCAGTACAGGTAGGACTACACACCAACTAGCATGGTAATACAGGTAGGACTACACACCAACTAGCATGGCTGTGCAGGTAGGACTACACACCAACTAGCATGGCAGTACAGGTAGGACTACACACCAACTAGCATGGCAGTACAGGTAGGACTACACACCAACTAGCATGGCAGTACAGGTAGGACTACACACCAACTAGCATGACAGTGCAGGTAGGACTACACACCAACTAGCATGACAGTACAGGTAGGACTACACAACAACTAGCATGGCAGTACAGGTAGGACTACACACCAACTAGCATGGCAGTACAGGTAGGACTACACACCAACTAGCATGGCAGTACAGGTAGGACTACACACCAACTAGCATGACAGTACAGGTAGGACTACACACCAACTAGCATGGCAGTACAGGTAGGACTACACACCAACTAGCATGGCAGTACAGGTAGGACTACACACCAACTAGCATGACAGTACAGGTAGGACTACACACCAACTAGCATGGCAGTACAGGTAGGACTACACACCAACTAGCAAGGCAGTACAGGTAGGACTACACACCAACTAGCATGGCAAGGTAGGACTACACACCAACTAGCATGGCAGTACAGGTAGGACTACACACCAACTAGCATGGCAGTACAGGTAGGACTACACACCAACTAGCATGGCAGTACAGGTAGGACTACACACCAACTAGCATGACAGTACAGGTAGGACTACACACCAACTAGCATGGCAGTACAGGTAGGACTACACACCAACTAGCATGGCAGTACAGGTAGGACTACACACCAACTAGCATGGCAGTACAGGTAGGACTACACACCAACTAGCTTGGCAGTACAGGTGGGACTACACACCAACTAGCATGGCAGTACAGGTAGGACTACACCCAACTAGCATGGCAGTAGAGGTAGGACTACACACCAACTAGCATGACAGTACAGGTAGGACTACACACCAACTAGCATGGTAGTACAGGTAGGACTACACACCAACTAGCATGGCAGTACAGGTAGGACTACACCCAACTAGCATGGCAGTACAGGTAGGACTACACACCAACTAGCATGACAGTACAGGTAGGACTACACACCAACTAGCATGGCAGTACAGGTAGGACTACACCCAACTAGCATGGCAGTACAGGTAGGACTACACACCAACTAGCATGGCAGTACAGGTAGGACTACACACCAACTAGCATGACAGTACAGGTAGGACTACACACCAACTAGCATGGCAGTACAGGTAGGACTACACCCAACTAGCATGGCAGTACAGGTAGGACTACACTGGCATGGCAGTACAAGTGAGTTGGGTAACAAGTGGCTACATTTGATTATCTCCAGCCTACCTGGAAGCAAGCTCTACTAGCTAACTACTAGCCAGGCTGCGGAAGAGGATTCATCAGCACGGGCTCCTCCAATCCATAGCTGAACAGCTTCAAGAGCGAACTGGCTGGGACCACTACCAAGCTTTTAAAAACTGGGAGCATGCACAGTGAGGGATGTTTGGCATGTCTGGCATAGCTGCAGGACAGGGGTGTGGCAGGCAGGACAAGGGTCTGGCATGCAGGACGCTGCCATGAGTTGCGGGACAGTTGGCATGTCTGCTACAGATAACACTTGAAATGAAGGGATGGTGGTATGATAATCTAAGTGGTGCACCTCACACATATTAGTATAGTAGGACACAGACCATTTAGTTGGATACTAACTGTTAAAGTTGGATAACTGACTGTTATAGTTGGATACTCACTGCTATAGTTGGATACTACTGTTATAGTTGGATACTCACTGCTATAGTTGGATACTACTGTTATAGTTGGATAACTGACTGTTATAGTTGGATACTCACTGTTATAGTTGGATACTCACTGTTATAGTTGGATACTGACTGTTATAGTTGGATACTGACTGTTATAGTTGGATACTCACTGCTATAGTTGAATACTCACTGTTATAGTTGGATACTGACTGTTATAGTTGGATACTCACTGTTATAGTTGGATACTCACTGCTATAGTTGGATACTCACTGTTATAGTTGGATACTCACTGCTATAGTTGGATACTCACTGTTATAGTTGGATACTCACTGTTATAGTTGAATACTGACTGTTATAGTTGGATACTCACTGTTATAGTTGGATACTCACTGCTATAGTTGGATACTCACTGTTATAGTTGGATACTCACTGCTATAGTTGGATACTCACTGTTATAGTTGGATACTCACTGCTATAGTTGGATACTCACTGTTATAGTTGGATACTCACTGCTATAGTTGGATACTCAGTTATAGTTGGATACTCACTGCTATAGTTGGATACTGACTGTTATAGTTGGATACTCACTGTTATAGTTGGATACTCTCTGTTATAGTTGGATACTCACTGTTATAGTTGGATACTCACTGTTATAGTTGGATACTGACTGTTATAGTTGGATACTCACTGTTATAGTTGGATACTCTCTGTTATAGTTGGATACTCACTGCTATAGTTGGATACTACTGTTATAGTTGGATACTCACTGTTATAGTTGGATACTCAGTTATAGTTGGATACTCACTGTTATAGTTGGATACTCACTGCTATAGTTGGATACTACTGTTATAGTTGGATACTCACTGTTATAGTTGGATACTCAGTTATAGTTGGATACTCACTGTTATAGTTGGATACTCACTGTAATAGTTGGATACTCACTGCTATAGTTGGATACTGACTGGATACTCACTGCTGTAGTTGGGTGTTATAGTTGGATACTCACTGTAATAGTTGGATACTCACTGCTATAGTTGGATACTCACTGTAATAGTTGGATACTCACTGCTATAGTTGGATACTGACTGGATACTCACTGTTGTAGTTGGGTGTTATAGTTGGATACTCACTGCTATAGTTGGATACTCACTGTTATAGTTGGATACTCACTGTTATAGTTGGATACTCACTGTTATAGTTGGATACTCACTGTTATAGTTGGATACTCACTGCTATAGTTGGATACTCACTGCTATAGTTGGATACTCACTGCTATAGTTGGATACTCACTGTTATAGTTGGATACTCACTGCTATAGTTGGATACTCACTGCTATAGTTGGATACTCACTGCTATAGTTGGATACTCACCTTTTTGAGGTTGAGAGGAGAGACTGTGGTGGTGCTGACGTCTAACTTCACCGGGGGTGGCTGGAACACCTTGCCTATCAGATGCAACAACAAATACTAATATTCTTAAGGATTCTCATTGAAGCAGATCTTTTTTTGTGCCAACCAACCAACCAACGCCCGTATGAAGACTGAAGTACTCTGCCCTGATGAAGACTGAAGTATTTTTCCCAGATGAAGACTGAAGTATTTTTCCCTAATGAATACATGAATACTGAAGTATTTTGCCCTGAAGAAGACTGAAGTATTTTGCCCTGAAGAAGACTGAATTATCTTGCCCTGAAGAAGACTGAAGTATCTTGCCCAGATGAAGATTGAAGTATTTTGCCATGATTAAGACTGAAGTATTTTGCCATGATGAAGACTGAAGTATTTTGCCCTGATGAAGACTGAAGTATTTTTCCCTGATGAAGACTGAAGTATTTTTCCCTGATGAAGACTGAAGTATTTTGCCATGATTAAGACTGAAGTATTTTGCCATGATGAAGACTGAAGTATTTTGCCCTGATGAAGACTGAAGTATTTTGCCGTGATGAAGACTGAAGTATTTTGCCCTGATGAAGACTGAAGTATTGTGCCCTGATGAAGACTGGTTGACATTAAAGACAAAGAGCTGATTGAAAGATAATCCCTAAAGTATTTGACATCAGCTGAAAGTAATCGTACAAACACATTATATATATACATGTAAGTCAACAATACTGAAGGAGAAGTAGACAGGAACATCTTCATAGAACTCACACTCCACACTGGCAATTAAGAGAGGTTGCCCCACTGTGGGGGGGGGGGGGGGGGGGGGGGGAACTGGCATTCATCATTTTTGAAAGAAGACATGCACAGTGTCCATGTGACATCCACATGCATGACTAAGCTAAGGAAGACATGCACAGTATCCATGTGACATCCACATGCATGAGTAAGCTAAGGAAGACATGCACAGTGTCTCCATGTGACATCCACATGCATGACTAAGCTAAGGAAGACATGCACAGTATCCATGTGACATCCACATGCATGACTAAGCTAAGGAAGACATGCACAGTGTCTCCATGTGACATCCACATGCATGACTAAGCTAAGGAAGACATGCACAGTATCCATGTGACATCCACATGCATGACTAAGCTAAGGAAGACATGCACAGTATCCATGTGACATCCACATGCATGACTAAGCTAAGGAAGACATGCACACTGTCCATGTGACATCCACATGCATGAGTAAGCTAAGGAAGACATGCACAGTGCCCATGTGACATCCACATGCATGACTAAGCTAAGGAAGACATGCACACTGTCCATGTGACATCCACATGCATGACTAAGCTAAGGAAGACATGCACAGTGTCTCCATGACATCCACATGCATGACTAAGCTAAGGAAGACATGCACAGTGTCTCCATGTGACATCCACATGCATGACTAAGCTAAGGAAGACATGCACAGTGTCTCCATGTGACATCCACATGCATGACTAAGCTAAGGAAGACATGCACAGTGCCCATGTGACATCCACATGCATGAGTAAGCTAAGGAAGACATGCACAGTGTCTCCATGTGACATCCACATGCATGACTAAGCTAAGGAAGACATGCACAGTGCCCATGTGACATCCACATGCATGACTAAGCTAAGGAAGACATGCACAGTGTCTCCATGTGACATCCACATGCATGACTAAGCTAAGGAAGACATGCACAGTGCCCATGTGACATCCACATGCATGAGTAAGCTAAGGAAGACATGCACAGTGTCTCCATGTGACATCCACATGCATGACTAAGCTAAGGAAGACATGCACAGTATCCATGTAACATCCACATGCATGAGTAAGCTAAGGAAGACATGCACAGTGTCTCCATGTGACATCCACATGCATGACTAAGCTAAGGAAGACATGCACAGTGCCCATGTGACATCCACATGCATGACTAAGCTAAGGAAGACATGCACAGTGTCTCCATGTAACATCCACATGCATGAGTAGGCTAAGGAAGACATGCACAGTGCACATGTGACATCCACATGCATGACTAAGCTAAGGAAGACATGCACAGTGTCTCCATGTGACATCCACATGCATGACTAAGCTAAGGAAGACATGCACACTGTCCATGTGACATCCACATGCATGACTAAGCTAAGGAAGACATGCACAGTGTCTCCATGTGACATCCACATGCATGACTAAGCTAAGGAAGACATGCACAGTGTCTCCATGTGACATCCACATGCATGACTAAGCTAAGGAAGACATGCACAGTGTACATGTGACATCCACATGCATGACTAAGCTAAGGAAGACATGCACACTGTCCATGTGACATCCACATGCATGACTAAGCTAAGGAAGACATGCACAGTGTCTCCATGTGACATCCACATGCATGACTAAGCTAAGGAAGACATGCACAGTGTCTCCATGTGACATCCACATGCATGACTAAGCTAAGGAAGACATGCACAGTGTCTCCATGTGACATCCACATGCATGAGTAAGCTAAGGAAGACATGCACACTGTCCATGTGACATCCACATGCATGACTAAGCTAAGGAAGACATGCACAGTGTACATGTGACATCCACATGCATGACTAAGCTAAGGAAGACATGCACACTGTCCATGTGACATCCACATGCATGACTAAGCTAAGGAAGACATGCACAGTGTCTCCATGTGACATCCACATGCATGACTAAGCTAAGGAAGACATGCACACTGTCCATGTGACATCAACATGCATGAGTAGGCTCATTTGCATTTTATGCCCTAATGTTCGAAATGGTGGCATGCAAAAATAGTTTTCTGCATTTGGGCAGTTGGCGTTGCGTTGACTCTCTCTATATATATATACACTGATAATTATTGATGTAATTTACAGGCACATAATTTACAGGCACATATTATATATATCTCTTCAATTTGACCCAAATGACCATGCCCTCATTTAAACCACACCCCTTTTTAGATTATGTCCTCATTTAAACCATGCCCTTATTTAGACTATGCCCTTATTCTAAACCACACCCTTAGACTGCACACTTATAGGAAAATATTGTGAGAAAAATTATGCCAATGAGCTGTGTCGTTGGAGGACTTTCACCAGAGAAAGCCACACCCAGGAGAGACAATACTGTCTCTGTTGAGGTTCTCAGGCAATATTTAAGCACAGGCTATCGAGGGAAGACAGCTTGGCTCTTTCTCACTCACTTATTCCCTCCCATTTTCATCTTTTTTATACCGAACCATCTGGCAATTAATGCCCTACGTACACAAACCTCTTTGCCTCAGGCTATGTACATATGTTCATCACACAGAGCAATAATTGCCCTACGTACACAAACCTCTTTGGCTCAGGCTATATATATATATATGTTCATCACGTGAACTGCAAGATCGTAATCCTGCGCATGTGCTTAATTGCACGCTAAGCTCCGTGTGATGAACATATGTACATAGCCTGAGGCAAAGAGGTTTATGTACGTAGGGCAATTATTGCTCTGTGTGATGAACATATGTACATAGCCTGAGGCAAAGAGGTTTGTGTACGTAGGGCATTAATTGCTCCGTGTGATGAGCATATGTACATAGCCTGAGGCAAAGAGGTTTGTGTACGTAGGACATTAATTGCTCCGTGTGATGAACATATGTACATACGCTGAGGCAAACAGGTTTTTCATAACTAGTAAGTGGCTTACTTCACTTGAGTAGAAGTCGCGACTTCAACTTAACTAGCCACCATAGGTTGGGACTGCACAGCCACACTGCGAACATGATGCTTGCGCCGAGCAAAATTGAAGAGCCAACCTTGATTCAGCGGAGAGGCAATAGGCAGGCTCTTTAGTCTTGCCCAGCGCAAGTGTTATGCTTGTGTTAGCTGCAGTCCCAACCAATACTTCATTATATACTAACAGGTATGACTACTATGGTAGCTAGTTAAGCTGGAAGTCACGACTTCTATTCGAGTGAATATGGTAAATAAGAGAGGAGGGAGAGAGTGTAACAATATACGTGTGGACATTGAGACTGGAAAATGGACATGAAGTGGATCGAAGCCTTATGAGTTATGACCCACCAAATAGAGGAATAGTATCCCATTTTTACCGGTATACTCTCAGTCGGTAAGGGGTCTTCTGAATCTATATTGAGCTGCAGTCCGTGTGTGCATTGTGCCTTGACAATGGTCCATGGACACTCGATAGTTCTCCCTGTCATTCTGATGTCGCTGATGACTCTATATCCACTGCCATTTCTCTAGTGGTGCCTCCCATTGTACCGGTGATAACTGCAGCCTTGTCTTGCCCGCAACTATAGTGACACAATTATGTTCCGAGGCCGAGGACTTGGTTCCTCTTGGGATACCATATGTGCTGCACTTGCAGCCCATTGCTGTTTCCTTGATGCCAATCTCGTGCAGTATGTCCTTGCCTACGTTGATGGTCACCATTGCCTCCTTGTCGACAGCGCTGTTAACCTCTATCAAACTGTTTCTCTGTGGTCTCTAATAGCCCCTCGGTTTGTAAACTTGACGAATTTGATATTTTAATTTCTGCACTTCGCTGTTGTCCTGGGTCTTTGAGCTTTTTTGCCGCTTCTTGTCCTGTCATCAGCACTGTAGCTTTTTGTAGTGTGATTCCAGTCCTTTAGTTTCTCCTGTGCCCCTCAGTTACCTTGAGGCTGACTGGTTTGTGACTGTCTTTTCCAGCTTTGGCATGGTTTCATAGAAATGCTTCTTTAGGTCGTCTACGAACACCCCTGTCAACCAAATGCTTCTTTAGGTCATCTACGAACACCCCTGTCAACCAAATGCTTCTTTAGGTCATCTACGAACACCCCTGTCAACCAAATGCTTCTTTAGGTCATCTACGAACACCCCTGTCAACCAAATGCTTCTTTAGGTCATCTACGAACACCCCTGTCAACCAAATGCTTCTTTAAGTCATCTACGAACACCCCTGTCAACCAAATGCTTCTTCAGGTCGTCTATGAACATCCCTGTCAACCAAATACTTCTTCAGGTTGTCTACAAACACCCCTGTCAACCAAATTCTTCTTTAGTCGTCTACGAACACCCCTGTCAACCAAATGCTTCTTCAGGTCGTCTACAAACACCCCTGTCAACCAAATTCTTCTTTAGTCGTCTACGAACACCCCTGTCAACCAAATGCTTCTTTAGTCGTCTACGAACACCCCTGTCAACCAAATTCTTCTTTAGGTCATCTACGAACACTCCTGTCAACCAAATTCTGGATAAAACACAAGAGAACATCCAACGGGTAAAGTATCAGCACATGTGTCCTACATAGTATTTACTGTGCATGCACACACATGTAAAATTGCAGCTGCTGCAATTGCTCCCTCTTCTTTGCATGCTGTTTTCTTCAGTACAGCTAGCAGCTTGGACACAAGCAAGCTGAAGCATGTGGCAGTGGTAGTGCACACACATTGCACGAGGAAAATTCTTCCTTAGTTGACTCTGAACTCCACTTTTCTTTCCGGAGAAAGTTGCTGCCCATCCAAACCACATGCCCATAAGCTTGCTGAGTGGTATGTTCTTTCTTCTGTAGGAAATCAACGAGAGTGGAGTATGTTGTGCTGGCATCAGTCTTCTTTAAAGAGATGGTATCCATGAAGTGGAGTATGTTGTGCTGGCATCAGTCTTCTTTAAAGAGATGGTATCCATGAAGTGGAGTATGTTGTGCTGGCATCAGTCTTCTTTAAAGAGATGGTATCCATGAAGTGGAGTATGTTGTGCTGGCATCAGTCTTCTTTAAAGAGATGGTATCCATGAAGTGGAGTATGTTGTGCTGGCATCAGTCTTCTTTAAAGAGATGGTACCCATGAAGTGGAGTATGTTGTCCTGGCATCAGTCTTCTTTAAAGAGATGGTATCCATGAAGTGGAGTATGTTGTGCTGGCATCAGTCTTCTTTAAAGAGATGGTATCCATGAAGTGGAGTATGTTGTCCTGGCATCAGTCTTCTTTAAAGAGATGGTATCCATGAAGTGCTCCACTGCCATTCCCTTTTCAGTCCAACAACAGAAGCTAGACAATTCTTCTACTGTAATGTCTTCAGTCATTAAACTATACAACTTTGCTCATGAATACGTTCAAGAAGGCATTCCTCAACCCACTGGACAATTGATATTATAAATTCTACTGTATCTCTTCAGAGTTGGTAGTATGAGTGATATGTCGCCGAGAGAGGTAGTGGGCACACTGAAGGAGAGTCCACTTGCTTTGCTGTTTTTCAAGTTTTTCCCCTCTCCTGCGCACTGCAGCTGTTGAGTCACACTCCTCCTCCTCTGCTCTGGAACCTGCGGGTCCCACTTCACAAGACAGGACATGAACAATCAACTGTGGGAGTGAGCTCGCATTTTTTCGATTGCCTTTTTCCAGATTTTTAAAGGCCTTGTCATCCGTGCTCAGTTCTTTGGAGTGATTTCCCCACTTCCTGCGTATCTTATAGAAAGCACGATGGTGGTGATCTTCACTTCTCAAGACAGGGGAACAGTTCTTCACGTTTCTTGTTGCACTTCATCATACTCTGGATGAGACTTAGAGAAAGCAGCACTTTACAGAAGTACCTGGAGATTGAGATTGAGCGATACATTGCTTTTTAGGAGGTGGTGCTACGGACCAATCAGTCTCTGAGTTCTCTGATTCGTCCTTAGAGTCACTAGCACCAGCAGAAGGTGGCCCTGGGTTAGCAGGTGGCCCTGGGTTAGGAGGTTAGAAGAGCTCTTATCAAAATATCGATGAATATCCATGTTATAGCCAATGGGAAAAACAAAAAAATCTCAATGAACTCGTAATAAAATTATGCTACAATAGCTGGTTGAAGCATCGAGAGAGCAAAATTCAAGTTGATGATTGAGAAGGTCATAGTAACGGGGAAAAAGACAAGTTTGAATATTTAGCTCTGTGAGATGATGATCTTGGTGATGTAACCTACATCTTCATATTTGCCAAGTCATGCTGTTTATCTTGCTGAGACAACTGGTCACCTTGACAAGTCTAGAAAGCCATTGACACCCACTTGAAAAGGGTAAACAACCCCCCCCCCCCCCCCCCCCCCCCCCCATGCTTCAAGTTAGTGGGTATAGAACCACTGACTACCAGCTACTTCGCCTACTTCTAAAATCGCATAAGACCTAAAAACCCAAAATTCCCTGGGGGGGGGGGGATGCCCACATACCCCCCATGGAGGGCGCTCAGCAGCCACATGGAATTTTATCTCCCCCCCCAATATTGCTTTAGCTCCTCCTTATGAAAGATCCTGAAAGACCAGCCAGTGTACACATGCATAGTGTATGGCATTGCATTTGGGGAAGTGGAGAGGAGGGAGTCTTACCAGGGTGAAAATGCCTACTCAGGTACTGTTCAACAGTATGTATGACATCTTTATGGTGTCATAGTTTCAGAATGCGGACATTTCAGAGTTACGAACACTCATTTTCCCGAGGGGGTTCGTAACTCTTGACATTTTAATTATACACACAAGAGAATAAAACTAAAAAACTCACTTAACCCTCGCATTCTCTTAACCCCTCGCATTCACTTAACCCCTCGCATTCACTTAACCCCTCGCATTCACTTAACCCCTCCCACTCACTTAACCCCTCGCATTCACTTAACCCCTCACACTCACTTAACCCCTCGCATTCTCTTAACCCCTCGCATTCACTTAACCCCTCACACTCACTTAACCCCTCGCATTCTCTTAATCCCTCGCATTCACTTAACCCTTCACACTCACTTAACCCTCGCATTCACTTAACCCCTCACACTCACTTAACCCCTCACATTCAGTTAACCCCTCACGTTCACTTAACCCCTCACACTCACTTAACCCCTCGCATTCTCTTAACCCCTCACATTCACTTAACCCCTCACGTTCACTTAACCCCTCACATTCACTTAAGTAGAATCCGAATGAATATCATATCATTATCCTTTTTTTAAAGGCTGGGCCAAGAAACTAATCTGTAAGAACATGTTAAAAATGAATGAAATGAATGCAGGCAACAAATATTTACAGGACCCTTTACCTATTAACTTCAAATACAAAACAGATTTTGAAAAGCATTATATTGGTCTTCATTGTATTAATAGGTAAAGGGTCTCATGTAAATATTGTTACGGCAAATTCTTGTTTCATGTTTCATTTCTTGTCAATCCAAAACAAATATTTCTGGTGGCCTTATTTCAAGCAGCCACCTATATACAAGATGTTACTCAGTGTAACACAGAACTAAGCAATCATAGACGTTAATTTACTTACACACACATGCATAATATGTAGATACATTAGTTTCTGGGCTTTGTTAAAAATCTGTCATTAGCTACAAAATTGTGTTTATAACGTTTATAACGTTGATTTCCTTTACCAATTTTCATATCCTTTACCAATTTTCACATCCTTTACCAATTTTCACATCCTTTACCAATTTTCACATCCTTTACCATTCGTATCTTCTTTACCAATTTTCATATATATCCTTTACCAATTTTCATATCACCAATTTTCATATCCTTGACCATACCATCCTTTACCAAGTTTCATATCCTTGACCATCCTTTACCAATTTTCATTTCCTTTACCAATTTTCATATCCTTGACCATCCTTTACCAATTTTCATATCCTTGACCATCCTTTACCAATTTTCATATCCTTGACCATCCTTTACCAATTTCATATCCTTTACATATCCTTTACAAATTTTCATATCCTTTGCTAATTTTCATTATTTAGTGCTAATCAAGAAATAGTATTGGACAGTTCAGAGTCTTCTCGTAGATGACCGGACATATTGTATGCAAGTTACATGTGGAGGAGAAGTAGAGACATGATCTTGAAAATGAAATTTCACATATTTAAACAGTTTTTTGTCTGCTAGTTTACTGCCTTTCATGAAGGGTTAAGGTGATGGAAGTGTTTCTAGGGTCAAAGTTGGACCAAGACACCATTTATGATGCTAAGATGCTGTGAAAGTAAGTTTTTAGCCGAGATATAAACCTACTTCTCTTTTCTGTTCATCATTTTAAAATAGGGTCAAACCATTTTAGGGAGAGTTATCTCACTTCCTGATATATATATATATATATATATATAGAAAAGTACTGGGATGGCTAGTCCTACTGCAGTTTCATGCTAATGCAATCATCAGGGACATATATATATACTTAGAAGGCAGTTTGCTGATGAAGGCTACAAATAGTGCTCAATGCTGTGTTAAGGCAGAGCTATTGAATATAGAAAAGTACTGGGATGGCTAGTCCTACTGCAGTTTCATGCTAATGCAATCATCAGGGACTGCAATTAGCATGAAACTGCAGTAGGACTAGCCATCCCAGTACTTTTCTATATATATATATATATATATATATATATATACACACAGTAGCTATGTATGAGTGTACACAGTACTGTCAGGTATATATATATATATACACACAGTTAGCTATGTATTAGTGTACACAGTACTGTCAGGTATATATATATATATATATATATACACACAGTAGCTATGTATGAGTGTACACTGTACTGTCAGGTAGATATATATATATATATACACGTGCAGTAGCTATGTATGAATGTACACTGTACTGTCAGGTAGATATATATATATATACACACAGTAGCTATGTATGAGTGTACACTGTACTGTCAGGTAGATATATATATATATACACACAGTAGCTATGTATGAGTGTACACTGTACTGTCAGGTAGATATATATATATATACACACAGTAGCTATGTATGAGTGTACACTGTACTGTCAGGTATATATATATATATATACACAGAGTAGCTATGTATGAGTGTACACAGTACTGTCAGGTATATATATATATATATACACACAGTAGCTATGTATGAGTGTACACTGTACTGTCAGGTAGATATATATATATATACACAGAGTAGCTATGTATGAGTGTACACTGTACTGTCAGGTTTATATATATATATACACACAGTAGCTATGTATGAGTGTACACTGTACTGTCAGGTAGATATATATATATATACACACAGTAGCTATGTATGAGTGTACACAGTACTGTCAGGTAGATATATATATACACACAGTAGCTATGTATGAGTGTACACTGTACTGTCAGCAGGGGTGTATTTAGGGGGGGGCGGGGGGGGGGCATTCGCCCCCCCCTTGTATCATTCTCGCCCCCCCCCCTTGAAATTAGAGATATTTTTTTAAATAATGTCAAGAAAGGTGTAATACAAGAAAGGTGTAATAAGCTTATGATATCAGGCTCAAATGATAGGAATGTCAAACTGAGGTTCTTCTTGGTTTTCTCTGCCATACGTCCACAATCTCTTCAAGGTCGCTCTCAGAGAGTACTTCTGGTGCCTCTATAGCAATCCTCATAAGGTGAGAAAGGCTGCAGTCACTCAGAGAATTACGCAAACGAGTCTTGATCATCTTCATCTGTGAGAAGCTTCTCTCCACAGAAGCAGTAGAAACTGGAATCGATAAGCAGATGGAGGCAATCTTGTGCAAATTGGGAAACATGGCCTTGAGCATGTCGTTTGAAACAAGTTCTTTCAGCTGTGATGCAGTAGTATCCCGTGGTTGCTTGACTAACAGCTGGCGGAATGTTTTCCACTCTGTAAGTATTTCAGTGGAAATCATGGCTGTCTTCACTGTTTCTTCTCCATCCAATGTTTCTGCATCTCTATCTTCTCCGTAGTGAGCAATCAGTTTCTCAACAGACGTGTCTCCATAAGTGGGAAAAGATACTGAATCTGGTTTTGGAACTTTCCGTGGATCGAATATAGACAATGCTGATACAACAGCGTTGGATGAAGAAAATCGGCTTGTTATGTTGGCCTTTAAATCAGCAACAAAAGGCTTACCAACAACATTCTGGAACGAAAGTATTTTATCAGCGTCAATAGACACCTTTGTAGATGACTTCAAGTCTTCAACGTTTTCAAGAAGCTCCAACACCCAGTTCGCTCCAGGCAAAACTGCATCATCCAAGGATTTAACAGTAGCATCAACAAGGAATGATATCAACGAGAGGTCAAGCTGCTCTGCCTGAAGTGCTTTGCTGAGCTTGGCTACTTGTGGTAGAGTGAAATCAAGCAAATATATAGCTGCAATTTGCAGAGGGCACCATGGATTCCAAGAGCTTCTGGCTCGTGGGACGTCTCGTAGATGTTCCCAATGGTGATTACAATTGCAGAATAACTTGCTTTGACAGCTTTGACACACCTTTCATGTGCCAGCCAGCGTGTGTCAGATGGCTTGATCACTTTCATTTCTGGAAGTTCAAGAACGTGCTGTACCTCCTTCAGACACTCTGCTCGCTTGGGGGAATTGCGAAAATGCTTCCAAAGAGTAGTCAATGTTCTGTAAACATGAGCAATTCCAGGAGTTTTATTGGCAGCTTGCACACAAGCCAACTGCAGTAAGTGACAGTGGCAGTGTATAAACAGAGCGTGAGGAGTATGTTTCTTGATACGTGCCTGAACCCCGGTCTTTCGTCCAGAAAAAGTTGCAGCTCCATCAAATCCCAATCCAACTATTCTTCCGACTTGTAGACCTTTC
Source organism: Cladorhizidae sp. MBARI D1340-BT2 (assembly GCA_028752905.1). Classification (NCBI taxonomy): domain Eukaryota; kingdom Metazoa; phylum Porifera; class Demospongiae; order Poecilosclerida; family Cladorhizidae; species Cladorhizidae sp. MBARI D1340-BT2. The sequence continues at coordinate 26,380,520 of JAQNBH010000015.1, read as the reverse complement.
TTCTTTAAACAATCGATGAGATTAGAATAGATGGTCTCTGCATCAGCCTTCTTCAATGGAATAAGCTCCAGAAAGCACTCTACTGGTACACCATCTTCCTCCCAGCGGCAAAACACAGACAATTCTTCTACGTTGGTGACATCTGTGCACTCATCTGCCATGAGGCTGTACATAGGTGCCTTTTGAAGTCGCTTCAGAATCGACTCCTCCACCCATGTCCCCAATGATTCGATGAATTCAACCACAGCCACTCTTGATGTGTACACAGCATTTCTTGGTGCAGTTTCTAAGAATTGCTTCAAATGTTGGCTGCCACATCGAACCACCACGTCAACCAGCTTCTCAAATTTTGTCGAATGTGCAACTTGTTCTTTCGTAAGAAAATGAGTGAGTAGGATCAGGCACTTCACTGCAGCTCTGTTCTGAGCTCTTTTCGAGCTAAAACATTCTGGAGTTGCTGTACAACTGTTCCACCTTTGGCTGCTCCTTTAGCTGCAAAAAGAGCTTGAGTTGCATGGATATGGAAGTCACTTCTCGCATGAGCTTTCATTTTTTCAACAGCTTTCTTCCAATTTCTGCAAGGTTGTGTGACCCACACTCCTCCAGTACGCTGCAGACCAGATTGCTTGCAAACCTTGCAAAAGGCACCATCGCTATCCTCGTCATAATAGAGCCAACTGAAATCTTTCTCCCAGCTCTTAGAGTATTTTCTCTTCGTGGATACAGAAGAGCGGTGTTTGTTTTGCCTGCTTTTCTTTGAAGGTGGAGGACTAAGGCTAGGACTAGATGCCTCGACATGCTCAGAGCTATCTGTTCTGCTATCTTCGCTATCGCTGCTATTAGCATGAGAAGAGGCTTGAGAAGTACTTGCAAAGTATGAGCGAATATCCATATTAATATGAAGAGAAATCAGCTAGTAAGGTTTCTTTTATAGAGACTTTAAGACCATGACATAATGGACTGAGTTAAAAATACTGAGAGAGAGTGGGAAAGAAGGAGGGAACTGAAGAAGTGACAAACCTACAAAGGAGAACACGTGGTGGTGTGTGATGACTTTAAGACCATGACATAATGGACTGAGTTAAAAATACTGAGAGAGAGTGGGAAAGAAGGAGGGAACTGAAGAAGTGACAAACCTACAAAGGAGAACACGTGGTGGCGTGTGATGACATCATGTCTAAGATTAGACTTGAAGACCATGACATAATGGACTGAGTTAAAAATACTGAGAGAGAGGGAGTGGGAAAGAAGGAGAAACAAAAGAAGTGACAAACCTACAAAGGAGAGCACGTGGTGGTGTGTGATGTCATCGTGTCATGACACATGCTCTCCTTTTTCCAAGCAGCTACAATATCATGAGAAATATATACAGTCTAGCCATAGTTCGGTATAGCATAATGCCATTGGTAGTCAGTCAAAATAGCTATCCTCAGACATTGTAAAAGCCAAAAAAAATATGGGGGGATCTTCCCCCCAGACCCCCCTTTTACGACTTATGAACATGTTAAGAAAATATTAACAAAAATTAGGGCACCAAGTGACCAACCATTTCCACCCCCCCCCCCCCCCCCCCCTAGAGAACTAGAGAAAAATTGTGTATGAAACCTGTTGTCCATGATTTTGTAAGAAAATGCATGGAATGCAACATAATTCGATTTCACAAAAGCCCACCTCCATTATACGAGTGACAAGTGACTATATCTAATCTATATATGCTGATTGCCGTAGCATGCAACTTCAGCAAATATTTAAGATGGAATGTTGTACTAAAGATTTTAGAAAAAGTGCATGCCATCATAAGTAGCAGCTATATATACAGTTAGTACTGCAAAAATACCTGTGGGTAAAACACTTTCGTACTCCACGCGGAAGCCCAGGGTGCACGTCCCCTTTCCGCACCATCCAGGCTCTCCGCCCCCCCTTATTTTTCCATATCTCAAGTTCGCCCCCCCTTGGCAAAATTTCTGTATACAACCCTGTGTCAGGTAGATATATATATATATACACACAGTAGCTATGTATGAGTGTACACTGTACTGTCAGGTGGATATATATATATATACACAGAGTAGCTATGTATGAGTGTACACTGTACTGTCAGGTAGATATAGAGGACGTTACACAATGCTTTCAGTGTATATGCATTACCTGAAGGAGGTTGCCCTGTCTTATGCTCCTCTGATGCAAAATACCTGAGGAATACACACACACACACACACACACACACATACACGCACACACACACAAACATGCACACACACACACACACACATAGTACACAAATAATAACCAAAAGGACAATTTTCTGTTGTAAGAAGAGCAATAGAGAGAGAGAACTGGCTGCATAGTAAGTAGAGGAGAGAGAACTGGCTGCATAGTGAGTAGAGGAGAGAGAACTGGCTGCATAGTCAGTAGAGGAGAGAGAACTGGCTGCATAGTGAGTAGAGGAGAGAGAACTGGCTGCATAGTCAGTAGAGGAGAGAGAACTGGCTGCATAGCCAGTAGAGGAGAGAGAACTGGCTGCATAGTCAGTAGAGGAGAGAGAACTGGCTGCATAGTGAGTAGAGGAGAGAGAACTGGCTGCATAGTCAGTAGAGGAGAGAGAACTGACTGCATAGTCAGTAGAGGAGAGAGAACTGGCTGCATAGTCAGTAGAGGAGAGAGAACTGGCTGCATAGTCAGTAGAGGAGAGAGAACTGACTGCATAGTCAGTAGAGGAGAGAGAACTGGCTGCATAGTCAGTAGAGGAGAGAGAACTGGCTGCATAGTGAGTAGAGGAGAGAGAACTGGCTGCATAAGTCAGTAGAGGAGAGAGAACTGACTGCATAGTCAGTAGAGGAGAGAGAACTGGCTGCATAGTGAGTAGAGGAGAGATGCTGACGATGAAAAACTTGTGCACACACATACTATACTGCACTAACATTTGGTGCATGTGTTTGATTTTATTGAGAGGTAATAACAGGTGTAACAAGTAGGAGTATTCTATTTAAAAACAAACAATGATTGTCCTAAAAGTAAGAATGGAGTAGAGCACACCCAATGCTATCCTTTACCAACTCGGTCACAAAAGACCACAGCACAGATGTTTCTGGATGTGCTGTATGTGGTCTTGATATATTCTAAGTAACTTGTTGTGGATTTAGTCGACCATGTTCAAATAGGGGAGGAGGGGTGGGGCTGGGGTGGGCGTAAGTGCGGGCTAGCAGGCACTCTATCCCCCGGTGTCCGTGGACAGTAAAAACTTGAAAAACTTTGTAAGAATCACTTGACCTTTGTCTGACCTTGTTAGTTGTTCTACATTTTGAGTGATCCTGCGTTACCTGCTCGGCTCCTCCCGAAACTTGCAGCAAAATTGGCTGCTTCTTGATTGCCACAGGCTTGCATCTCTGCACTCCACTCTAACCGCCATGGTGGCTCGTCTTCACGGGCTTGCATCTCTGCACTCCACTCTAATCTCCATGGTGGCTCGTCTTCACGGGCTTGCATCTCTGCACTCCACTCTAACCTCCATGGTGGCTCGTCTTCACGGGCTTGCATCTCTGCACTCCACTCTAATCTCCATGGTGGCTCGTCTTCACGGGCTTGCATCTCTGCACTCCACTCTAACCTCCATGGTGGCTCGTCTTCGCGGGCTTGCATCTCTGCACTCCACTCTAACCTCCATGGTGGCTCGTCTTCACGGGCTTGCATCTCTGCACTCCACTCTAACCTCCATGGTGGCTCGTCTTCACGGGCTTGCATCTCTGCACTCCACTCTAACCTCCATGGTGGCTCGTCTTCACGGGCTTGCATCTCTGCACTCCACTCTAACCTCCATGGTGGCTCGTCTTCACGGGCTTGCATCTCTGCACTCCACTCTAACCTCCATGGTGGCTCGTCTTCACGGGCTTGCATCTCTGCACTCCACTCTAACCTCCATGGTGGCTCGTCTTCACGGGCTTGCATCTCTGCACTCCACTCTAACCTCCATGGTGGCTCGTCTTCACGGGCTTGCATCTCTGCACTCCACTCTAACCTCCATGGTGGCTCGTCTTCACGGGCTTGCATCTCTGCACTCCACTCTAACCTCCATGGTGGCTCATCTTCACGGGCTTGCATCTCTGCACTCCACTCTAACCTCCATGGTGGCTCGTCTTCAAAAGCAATAGGCAGACTACATCATACAAAGTTTGCAGGTGATTAGGTCTCGAGTTTGTGAGATCGTTCATGTCTGTTCCTGTTCACTTGTTACTTAGAAAAATCACAACTTTCTAAATATTCAAAATTTCTAAGACCGCCATGCTGCTCATGTGCTGGCGATTCTTTTCCTTTCCTTGAGCCGTATAGAAGATGCTTTTAAAAAGTTAGCTGCACTACCATAAGATAGTATACGCACGCCATCCACCACAAGGAATTACGTGCGTGGGGAGTAGGCAATCTGTCAATAAATGCGCGATAATATCCCACACCACACAAACAAATATCTTGAACTCTTATGCTTAGTCCTTCCTTCTGGATGTGAAAAAGTGGCAGGAAGAGCGAGGGGATCGATATTATGTAGTGTGTAGTAGCTGGGGAAACCGAATAAAAGTAGAGGGAATATTATGTAGTGCATGTGCAAGCAGACACATTCAACATTTACTCCACACACAAACATTTGTACAAATATTATTGGAGCAATGAAGTTGTAGCTAGCCTTTGGACCCAGAAGGAAGTGCACACGGTGAGAGTGTCAAGTGAATCTGTCTATACATTTATTGCAATGTTTAGGTATCAGAAGGTGTCAGGTGAGATCAACAATGTTACTGTCTTTGTAGATAACCTGTTCTCCTTTGCCAATTTCTCGTTCTCTCTGACCTATGAGTAACTTTCACTTCCTTGAAGAACTATACCCTAGACCAGGGATTCTCAACCGTTCCTCCATCATTTACCCCCTCAGCCTGATGTATTTTGATATTTACCCCCTTACTCCCATACAAAAAATGCATAGCCATCATAAAGACACAGAACAGTAAGAAGATATGAAAACACATTTATTATCTAGGTTTTGCATAAATATAGTAATATACTTTGATATAGAAAGAAATTATATAGTCCATTACATAGTAGTAAAACAATGAAAACAATCACAGACCAAAGACAATAGTCTGAATAATAATAATAATAATAATAATAATAATAATAATAATAATAATAATAATAATAATAATAATAATAATAATAATAATAATAATAATAATAATAATAATAATAATAATAATAATAATAATAATAATAATAATAATAATAATAATAATAATAATAATAATAATAATAATAATAATAATAATAATAATAATAATAATAATAATAATAATAATAATAATAATAATAATAATAATAATAATAATAATAATAATAATAATAATAATAATAATAATAATAATAATAATAATAATAATAATAATAATAATAATAATAATAATAATAATAATAATAGTAACCTCAGGTAAGTTATATATATACCAACCTTGCTTAGAGCTCTATATTCCCTCTTCCTTGTTCAATTATCAGGTACGACAATTATTTACCTCGTGCCATGTCATTTTTTACCCCCAGGGGGGAAATTTACCCTTGGTTGAGAATCCCTGCCCTAGACATACGCCAAGTTCTTGGGCGGATAAAAAAAAAACTTGTGGTTACTACTTTGGTGCATAGATTCTGCACAGTTCACTGTAAGAACCTGTAGCTCAAAAGATAGGCCTCTCTCTGTGTGTGTGTGCTCTCTTTTGATACTAACCATGCCAAGTTACATGCAGCTCAAGGGGTACCTCAAAATCTCGTGCCTGAACTTGCTGCAAGTATGGCTTCTTATTTATATAGGCAGTTATGACTGCAAGTGTGTAACAGGAAGCTGTACTCTGCAAGGAGTGTTTAGCCGCAGCACAGCCTGCAGAGGCCTCATGAATATCAATTTTCTTCCACAGAAACTCATCAACATTTTCGGTGGCCATGCTTGACTACTTGGTCACTTATTAGCGCCTAATAGAAACCCTCGCTAAAGAGTAAAGCTTGGCTCACAATAATATGCTCGACCATCGTATTGTACCTCCCTGTCGTGCCATATCGCATCGTCACGTTGTGCTTGGCTCACAATAATATGCTCGACCATCGTATTGTACCTCCCTGTCGTGCCATATCGCATCGTCACATTGTGCTTGGCTCACAATATAATGTTATAACAACACAGGAGCAATCTTGAACTTCGAACTCGACTCCACCATAGAAAAGACACCTACAACTACAGGCCCAGCTGGAGTACACATTATGGCAGTTATGGACGACAAGTTATTGTTTAGCTGTGTAACATCGCTAATGTACAGCTACACCAACTAGTTAGCTTAGTGCTACCAAACCAGTTACATGCTAATAACTAGCTAGCTAGCTACCAGCTAGTAACACAACTTATCGAGCTACTAGCTACTCAAGTGCTAGTCAGATGTGGTAGTAGAGCCAGTAGCCGGGAATGCTTCCAGCTAAATATGTGACACTTTCAACTTGACTCACCACCTGTTTCCAGGCATTGGCCTTTGCCTTGTATGGTGTAGCAGTACCTGCCACGAGCAGGAGGAGCTCTTCATGGCTGCAATGAGCTTCTTCACGTCCACAAACACCATTATGTTTACTAGCCAAACAACTGACACACAGCAGTTCATCAACCACATTCTAAATTCTAGCGTTCTTATTGGTCAGATGCTTAACACTGGATTAGAACCAGTCTTATTCCATTGCACCACACTGGATGGTCCCATCATATGGCATGGTCATATGCACCACACTGGATGGTCCCATCATATGGCATGGTCATATGCACCACTGGATGGTCCCATCATATGGCATGGTCATATGCACCACTGGATGGTCCCATCATATGGCATGGTCATATGCACCACACTGGATGGTCCCATCATATGGCAAGGTCATATGCACCACACTGGATGGTCCCATCATATGGCATGGTCATATGCACCACACTGGATGGTCCCATCATATGGCATGGTCATATGCACCACACTGGATGGTCCCATCATATGGCATGGTCATATGCACCACACTGGATGGTCCCATCATATGGCATGGTCATATGCACCACACTGGATGGTCCCATCATATGGCATGGTCATATGCACCACACTGGATGGTCCCATCATATGGCATGGTCATATGCACCACACTGGATGGTCCCATCATATGGCATGGTCATATGCACCACACTGGATGGTCCCATCATATGGCATGGTCCCATCATATGGCATGGTCATATGCACCACTGGATGGTCCCATCATATGGCATGGTCATATGCACCACACTGGATGGTCCCATCATATGGCATGGTCATATGCACCACACTGGATGGTCCCATCATATGGCATGGTCATATGCACCACACTGGATGGTCCCATCATATGGCATGGTCCCATCATATGGCATGGTCATATGCACCACTGGATGGTCCCATCATATGGCATGGTCATATGCACCACTGGATGGTCCCATCATATGGCATGGTCATATGCACCACACTGGATGGTCCCATCATATGGCATGGTCATATGCACCACACTGGATGGTCCCATCATATGGCATGGTCATATGCACCACTGGATGGTCCCATCATATGGCATGGTCATATGCACCACACTGGATGGTCCCATCATATGGCATGGTCATATGCACCACACTGGATGGTCCCATCATATGGCATGGTCATATGCACCACACTGGATGGTCCCATCATATGGCATGGTCATATGCACCACTGGATGGTCCCATCATATGGCATGGTCATATGCACCACACTGGATGGTCCCATCATATGGCATGGTCATATGCACCACTGGATGGTCCCATCATATGGCATGGTCATATGTTTGCTGGTTCACAATATGACCATACGATGGCCAAGTGTCATATTGTGAAGCAGCTTAGGACTTCCTGTCACACTAATTATTTCAGCTGCCAATGAGAAGCCACACACTTGCAGCAAATGCAGGCACTCTGACTTTGTCAGTCCTATAGCAGTGTCAGCTTATGCAGCAGCCAGTACTATAGCAGTGTCAGCTTATGCAGCAGCCAGTACTATAGCAGTGTCAGCTTCTGCAGCAGCCAGTACTATAGCAGTGTCAGCTTATGCAGCAGCCAGTACTATAGCAGTGTCATCTTATGCAGCAGCCAGTACTATAGCAGTGTCAGCTTCTGCAGCAGCCAGTACTATAGCAGTGTCAGCTTATGCAGCAGCCAGTACTATAGCAGTGTCAGCTTATGCAGCAGCCAGTACTATAGCAGTGTCAGCTTCTGCAGCAGCCAGTACTATAGCAGTGTCAGCTTATGCAGCAGCCAGTACTATAGCAGTGTCAGCTTCTGCAGCAGCCAGTACTATAGCAGTGTCAGCTTCTGCAGCAGCCAGTACTATAGCAGTGTCAGCTTATGCAGCAGCCAGTACTATAGCAGTGTCAGCTTATGCAGCAGCCAGTACTATAGCAGTGTCAGCTTCTGCAGCAGCCAGTACTATAGCAGTGTCAGCTTATGCAGCAGCCAGTACTATAGCAGTGTCAGCTTATGCAGCAGCCAGTACTATAGCAGTGTCAGCTTCTGCAGCAGCCAGTACTTTAGCAGTGTCAGCTTATGCAGCAGCCAGTACTATAGCAGTGTCAGCTTCTGCAGCAGCCAGTACTATAGCAGTGTCAGCTTATGCAGCAGCCAGTACTATAGCAGTGTCAGCTCCTGCAGCTGCCAGTACTATAGCAGTGTCAGCTTATGCAGCAGCCAGTACTATAGCAGTGTCAGCTTATGCAGCAGCCAGTACTATAGCAGTGTCAGCTTATGCAGCAGCCAGTACTATAGCAGTGTCAGCTTCTGCAGCAGCCAGTACTATAGCAGTGTCAGCTTATGCAGCAGCCAGTACTATAGCAGTGTCAGCTTATGCAGCAGCCAGTACTATAGCAGTGTCAGCTTCTGCAGCAGCCAGTACTATAGCAGTGTCAGCTTCTGCAGCAGCCAGTACTATAGCAGTGTCAGCTTATGCAGCAGCCAGTACTATAGCAGTGTCAGCTTCTGCAGCAGCCAGTACTATAGCAGTGTCAGCTTATGCAGCAGCCAGTACTATAGCAGTGTCAGCTTCTGCAGCAGCCAGTACTATATAGCAGTGTCAGCTTATGCAGCAGCCAGTACTATAGCAGTGTCAGCTTATGCAGCAGCCAGTACTATAGCAGTGTCAGCTTATGCAGCAGCCAGTACTATAGCAGTGTCAGCTTCTGCAGCAGCCAGTACTATAGCAGTGTCAGCTTATGCAGCAGCCAGTACTATAGCAGTGTCAGCTTCTGCAGCAGCCAGTACTATATAGCAGTGTCAGCTTATGCAGCAGCCAGTACTATAGCAGTGTCAGCTTATGCAGCAGCCAGTACTATAGCAGTGTCAGCTTATGCAGCAGCCAGTACTATAGCAGTGTCAGCTTCTGCAGCAGCCAGTACTATAGCAGTGTCAGCTTATGCAGCAGCCAGTACTATAGCAGTGTCAGCTTATGCAGCAGCCAGTACTATAGCAGTGTCAGCTTCTGCAGCAGCCAGTACTATAGCGGTGTCAGCTTCTGCAGCAGCCAGTACTATAGCAGTGTCAGCTTCTGCAGCAGCCAGTACTATAGCAGTGTCAGCTTATGCAGCAGCCAGTACTATAGCAGTGTCAGCTTCTGCAGCAGCCAGAACTATAGCAGTGTCAGCTTATGCAGCAGCCAGTACTATAGCAGTGTCAGCTTCTGCAGCAGCCAGTACTATAGTAGTGTCGGCTTCTGCAGCAGCCACTACTATAGCAGTGTCAGCTTCTGCAGCAGCCAGTACTATAACAGTGTCATATCTCTCACCTGAGAATCCAAAGTAACCCCAAACAAAAGAAGACCGATCAGTACTGCTTCTTCATTAGATAGGCAGTTGACTCTGGGACTGTGGAGTGCGTAATGCCTTGGTTGGCCCATGCTCAGCAGCACACCTTCCTGTATGGGCCCGATTCTCAGTGGAGTAGCAGAGTAGCTTTTCTTAGCATGTTTCAGTACTGAGCAAGCCTCACTGGTTTCTCCAGAGATACTCATGACTCTCTCATTGGCTTCATGGAGAGCCTGTGGTGGCATCAGTGAAGGTGCAGACTCGGAAGAAGGCAAACTTGACGTCCAAGGAAAGTAGCGTAGCACAGACATTGCTGACCCCTCTACCACACAGCTGCTTCCCAACTACAGCAAGCAAGAGCTGATATTTAAGTTTACATGTTACAAATGTGCGCATACTTAAAATTTTAGTGAAATAATTTTTGCTGAATCTCAAAAAATTCACAAAGTGCAAAATTTAATTCCACACCAATATTTCCAGCTATACAGCATATTAGGACATGTTGGCTATTTATATTATGTAAATAGTGTGTTAATTCAGCGAGCAAAGTCAGCTGACTCCTCTAATTATGGCAATGAGCATTATCTAATGTATGTATGAATCTAACACAAGCTTTTCTGCTATTTACGTGGACCCATATTACGCGGATTAATAGTATATCGAGTAATGTGCATGCTCCCAGCACATACCACTAAGTAATAGTTTACTTGCAACAATGACTAATGTTAGAAGTAGGTTGGAAAAGAGCGATGCATTCAGAGACTGAGGAAGAGATGAAAGAGAGATGGAGGGTAAGAAGTGAGGAGGATAGAGCCAGGAAGAGGGCCAAGTAAATGCAATGTGAGAGTGCTCCCTCGAGGAAGAGATGAAAGAGAGATGGAGGGTAAGAAGTGAGGAGGGTAAAGCCAGGAAGAGAGCCAGATAAGTGCAATGTGAGAGTGCTCCCTTGCTGCAGCAGAGGAGAGGAAACAGCCACCAGGGACGTTGTCCCTCTGGCCGAGACAAATATTCCTCTCCACCTCACTTTCACTCACCAAACACATACACTGCATTCTTTACTAGTTATTACTTCTTAATGACAGGTCCTAATTGAGTGCCCAGGTCGTAGCAATAGAACCACTCCTCCCATAGGGGTGCCACGCCTCCCTCCACATAGTACCTACACACATACACACACACATACCCAATTATAATTAAAATAACAATAACAGCAATGAACAAAAACATGGCGTGAAAATAAATACTTGATTTAATTATGTTATTATTATTATTATCATTATCATCATCATCGTATTATTATTATTATTCTCAATCAACTCTCAGTTGATACAATAACATTATAATATAATCAACTTGAAATTGTATTTACTCACGTTTCGACTAGATGCTCTAGCCTTCATCAGGAATAACGAGATGCTAAGACTCGCATGAGCCTGCTATATAACGGTAGCTAGCTATTCACCACAGAGCGTCTAGTCAAAACGTCGAGAAAATACAATTTTAAGTTGATTATTGAGAAGGTTACTGTTAATTATTTATTACTATTATTATTACTACTGCTACTACTACTATTTATTACCATTATTATTACTATTATTTCTATTATTATTATTAGTAGTAGTAGTAGTAGTAATAGTATTAATATTATTATTGTTGTTATAACTGGGAAGTTGATGCCTTTGCTAATTTTAATTTATTATTATATTGTTATTATACATAATAACAACAACAGTAATATATAAATATAATGCATATATAATTAAATATTTAGTTAGCTATTTAGTTAATTATTTTTTCACTTATTTTTGCCTTTTTATATAATAATAAATGGATTAAAACAAGAAAAAATGGCCGATGATGTGACTGTTTCCAGCTCCAGCGAACAACGTGGTGAGTCGCTGGCCTCGGTTGGTGGGGGTGAACCTGGTTTAGTCGACAGCGATACCGAGGGGGAAAGAGTGCTTGGAAGTCAGTCTAGGAATGGTCGCTGTTGCTGTCCTGTGTGCAACCATTGGATGCTTGTCACTAGATTGGGGCTCTTCCATGTTCACAGTCCTGTCAACGATCATTGTCAGGGCTCTCGATCTTGTCCGGTGGCCCTGTCCCCTCCGGCTCAAAGCCTGAGTACCATCGACCACGTAGACATCTTCCGTCCGCCCAACCTGTCCTCGGTGAGGGTTGTCAAAAGGTTACCACGTGCATCTCGAGAGTGTGCTGCGTGGATAATGGTCACCATTTTGCAGCAAGTAAGAGCTAATTTCAGCGACATGTCTGCGTGGTCAAGGTAAATTTACTTTACTTCTCACTGCTACAATTAGCAAGGAGAGGTGATCAGCACAGAAGCTTGGCAACTCAAGTTAACCAGATTATTAATGCTGAATCCGCCTGCACTGTGGGGACTAGGAGGGTGGTCAGCACAGAAGCTTGGCCACTCAAGTTAACCGGATTATTAATGCTGAATCTGCCTGCACTGTGGGGACTAGGAGAGGTGATCAGCACAGAAGCTTGGCAACTCAAGTTAACCAGATTATTAATGCTGAACCCCCTGCACTGTGGGGATTAGCAGCCCAATCTTTTGTAAATCTGTGAAATCACCCATGGATCTTTTGGCTAACAGAGTTTCATCCAAATTGGAGGAGGGTGACTATAAAGGGTGCAGTGCGTATTGCTAGCTCCCTAGCAGAATGTAATGATGATACTCTAGCTATTCTAAAGGACATCCCTTTCCTCAGTATCAATTTCACATTCCAGATGTTCCTTCAGAAGTTTTAGACTCTGCTATGAATATATCAGGGGAGGAGGTAGCTAGGGACATCAAATTAATCCCGAATGGTTCTCCTCAGGTGGCCCAGATGGTCTTCGCCCTCAGCATCTGAAGAATATAACTGGGCCAGGGTCTGGTGAGAGTGGCAAACAAGTACTCAAGGTTTTATCTCCATTCATCAACAATATTCTTCGGGGTGACACTCCTGAATTCATAATTCCTTTTTTCTTTGGTGCATCACTAATTGCTAGATCAAAACGAGAAGAAGGTATTAGACCCATTGCTGTGGGTTGTACCCTCTGAAGACTAGCTGCTCAGTGTGCCATTAGCAGAGTGAAGCCATCTGTTAGTTCTGTACTACTAGCCCCCCTACAGCTTTTCAAATCCTAGCTGTAGGGGGGCTAGTACAGAACTACTCAAGGCTGCTGAAGCTGCTACTCATGCAGCTACAATATATGTGAAAAATCTTACCCCCGATAGTGCACTTCTGAAATTGGACTTCAGAAATGCATTTAATAGTTTACGCAGGGATAAGATGTTCCAAGCTGTCAGGAATTTGGCTCCACAACTATTCAGCATATGGTTCTCCAACAAGCCTTTTCTTTGGAGATAGTGTGATAGAGTCAAAGGAGGGGGCACAACAAGGTGATCCCTTGAGCCCAGCGTTGTTTTGCCTCACTATTCACTCAGTAGTGGAGGACCTACAGTCAGAACTTTGCATCTCTTACCAGGACGACATCACATTAGGTGGAAATTGGGAGGACATAGTGTATGACTTTCGGAGAGTGGAGCTTCTAGCTCAGGATGTAGGCCTTTCTCTGAACCACAATAAGTACGAAGTGGTATGCTGAGATCATACCACTCTGGGTTCCTTACTAGTGAATATTCCAAGTCTTTAGTAGTGAACCCAGTGAACCCAGAGACACACCCTTTTGGGTTCACTGATTGGTGGAGCGGAAGGCATTGATTCAGTCCTTGGGAAGAAGATAGATGCATTGCGTGTTTTTGGGGAGAGACTTAGTTTCCTTCATGCTCGTGATGCATTGCATCTCCTCCGACATGCCTTTTGCATTCCCAAACTTCGATACATATTACGTTCATCTCCTTCCTCCTCTTCTCCATTACTACATTCATTTGACAGGCTGCAAAGAGGAATGGTGAGTGAGGTAGTGAACGTTGAATTTAGCGACTGTGCATGGACACAGGCATCACTTCCGGTGCATTCGGGTGGTCTTGGGATCAGAAGTGCGGTGCAGTAGGCACCTTCCACCTTCCTTGCCTGCGCTGCTGCCTGCGCTGATCTTATCCATCAGATCCTTCCGGAAAGGTTGTCTGGTATGCAGTGTACTTTTCAGGATCATGCCCTTGATATGTGGAGTCAAAGTCATGATGCTTCACCCCCTGCAGGAAGTGAGTCCTCTCAGCAGAGAGCTTGGGATCCCTCTTTAGTTCAGGCTACATGTACATTTGACCTACTAATTGATGGTCATTGTGAAACTTCTCGTGTAAATTTGCTAGCATGGAAAGAATCTGGTGCTTGGCTGAATGCCATCCCAGTGGCATCTCTAGGTTTAAGGATGGAGGACAAGGTACTTCGGATTGCAGTGGGATTGAGGATAGGTGCACCCCTAGTTCAACCCCATTGGTGTTGCCATTGTGGTGAATAGGTTGATGTTAAAGACACACATGGCCTGAGTTGCCGTAGAAGCCAGGGTCGCTATCCAAAGCATGCCTCTCTGAATGTGGTGGTCGAGAGAGGTTTGGACTCTGCAAAAATATCCCATCCCGACTCGAACCCAATGGAGTTTTCAGATCAGATGGCAAAGAGCCTGATGGTATCAATTTGGTCCCATGGAAGTGTGGTCGATCACTAGTGTTGGATGTGACATGCCAGACACATATGCACCATCCCATTTGGCTTTGGCTGGTGTTGAGGTTGGCAGTGGCCACTGAAGCTCAGCACCACAAGAGGACTGAGTATAAAGAGTTGGACCCTGTCCATCTATTTATGCCTCTGGACATCGGGAGTTTTCGGCCATGCAGCTGCAGCCTTTTTCACTGACCTGGCAAATGGCTCGCGGACCAGTTGGAGGAGCCGAGGTCACAGTCCTTTCTCCTGCAGTGTGTGGCCATCGAAGTTCAGTGGGGTAATGCTGCAGCTATTTTGGGGCCTTTGCCTTAGATTGTTTGCTTGTATTTGTTGGTTGTGTTACTTTATCTGTTACCTCTAATGTAAAATGTATGTAGTAATTAAATATATATATAATTTGCAAGGTGTTAATTAGGTGTTAATAGACTCTGATATTGCCTGTATATATAATTAATAAATGAGATTTTAAAGTGTATATATTTGTGTATAAGGTTTTAAAAAATGATAAGGCCTCATCTAATTAGGTGCAACAACAACAATGACAACGACAACAACAACAACAGGGCAGCATCAATAACAGCATATGATAAGGAGACCCCGCCTACATATCTCTGGGCTGGCGCAGGGGTGCAACTTCTACACCGAATGTTGATTTCTCTAGAATATACATAAGTCGCAGCGGCTAAAATGAGTCACTGGGCGGGGTCACAAATGAAGCATGTGACCTTGTATTGCATCTGTGTTGCTGCATGGCTCTCAATCTTGTCTATGAGGAATGTGAGGAGGTAAGCATACAAGCTATGCCCCAGGCTTGTAGTCTGAGTTACAGAGAAGTCCTGGCAACGGAAGGGCTGAAAGGGAGCACAGAGTAAGCCAAAAGCTAGTGCAAGACTAGAGAAACGAGATCATGTGGACAACATGACAAGCTCATCCAGATCACATCCAGTTGGGGGCAGAACTTAGAGTGGGAATTTAACTCCGGTAATCAAAGAGTTTTTGTAATGATGGCTTGGGAGGGAGTGACTCATACTCTGGCGCAACCTGTACCCCTACAGGTACGGTAATCAGCAGTGGCTGTGGATATGTGTGCATGTAATCTTGCCTCAGGCCATCCCACTCCTCTTTGGATCGCTCCCTCTCTATGACCAGTCCAATAGTGTTCTCATAGCGATGGGGCGAGTGGGGGATCCTGCTGGGGTGTAGGTAGCACTGTGTGTGCAGGTGTGTGTGTGTTGTGTGATGTGTGTGAGTGTGTGTGGGGAGGGGAGAGTGCACAAGAGCAGATAGCTTATAACACATGAACTGTAAAGCATAACTAACTAAGCAGCTGCACTCAGCAACTCCTAAACATGGCACCCAACAGCAACAACACCATCTACATGTAAGCTAGCAACTATTAGAACATGTAGAATATCAACATCTAGTATAACATCCAGTATATCAACATCTAGTATAACAACATCTAGTATAATATCTAGTATATCAACATCTAGTATAATGTTTAGTATAACATCTTGTATAACAACATCTAGTATAACATCCAGTATATCAACATCTAGTATAATATCTAGTATAACATCTTGTATAACAACATCTAGTATAATATCTAGTATATCAACATCTAGTATAATGTTTAGTATAACATCTAGTATAACAACATCTAGTATAACATCTAGTATATCAACATCTGGTATAGGATGTTCTGTATTGGCAAAAGTTTCCAACTCGCTATTCAAAGCCTTGTAGTAGTAGAGTTTAACTTACCATGTGCACTATGATGTAGGCTACTAAATTGAAATAATATCTCTTTAAAAAAATCTTAAAAGGTTCTCCATGCTCTACTAAGCTTTCTGAATTATTTTTAAAATTTCATAATGTCTAGTATAACAACATCTAGTAAACAGCATCTAGTATAAAGGGTCCTTCACAATTATCACAAGTACAAAGAGTACTTTTTCATGACCCCTCCAAAAGCTGTAAGAAAAATGTTTATTTTCACATCCTTTTATTACCTACCAAACACCTCAGAGCTTGAGTGCAGTGGTTGGCCAGTGCCAGTGCCTTATGCTAATGCTCCACCCACCTCAGAGCTTGAGTGCAGTGGTTTGCCAGTGCCAGTGCCTCATGCTAATGCTCCACCCACCTCAGAGCTTGAGTGCAGTGGTTGGCCAGTGCCAGTGCCTTATGCTAATGCTCCACCCACCTCAGAGCTTGAGTGCAGTGGTTTGCAGGGACTTATGGGACACTCGAGATCGCGAAGGAAACACAAAACTTGTCTAAAATTTCATTCCTGATCCCCAAATCTTGTGTGGGAAAGAGTTTCAAAACTGCCATCAATTGCTCACAACAATTTTTCATGCCACATAGTCACCCTCTCCATTCTATGCCCCCTGATTAATACCAATCATCAGTCAATCATCAGTCACCCCTTCCATTCTATGCCCCCTGATTAATACCAATCATCAGTCACCCCCTCCATTCTATGCCCCCTGATTAATACCAATCATCAGTCACCCCCTCATTCTATGCCCCCTGATTAATACCAATCATCAGTCACCCCCTCCATTCTATGCCCCCTGATTAATACCAATCGTCAGTCACCCCCTCATTCTATGCCCCCTGATTAATACCAATCATCAGTCACCCCCTCCATTCTATGCCCCCTGATTAATACCAATCATCAGTCACCCCCTCCATTCTATGCCCCCTGATTAATACCAATCGTCAGTCACCCCCTCCTTTCTATGCCCCCTGATTAATACCAATCGTCAGTCATCCCCTCATTCTATGCCCCCTGATTAATACCAATCATCAGTCACCCCCTCCATTCTATGCCCCCTGGTTACTATGCCCCCTGATTAATACCAATCATCAGTCACCCCCTCATTCTATGCCCCCTGATTGATACCAATCATCAGTCACCCCCTCCATTCTATGCCCCCTGATTAATACCAATCATCAGTCATCCCCTCATTCTATGCCCACTGATTAATGCCAATCATCAGTCACCCCCTCATTCTATGCCCCCTGATTAATACCAATCATCAGTCACCCCCTCCATTCTATGCCCCCTGATTAATACCAATCATCAGTCACCCCCTCATTCTATGCCCCCTTCAGTCACCCCCTCATTCTATGCCCCCTGATTAACACCAATCATCAGTCACCCCCTCATTCTATGCCCCCTGATTAATGCCAATCATCAGTCAACCCCTCCATTCTATGCCCCCTGATTAATACCAATCATCAGTCACCCACTCGTTCTATGCCCCCTGATTAACACCAATCATCAGTCACCCCCTCATTCTATGCCCCCTGATTAATACCAATCATCAGTCAACCCCTCCATTCTATGCCCCCTGATTAATACCAATCATCAGTCACCCACTCGTTCTATGCCCCCTGATTAATGCCAATCATCAGTCAGTCACCCCCTCCATTCTATGCCCCCTGATTAATACCAATCATCAGTCACCCCCTCATTCTATGCCCCTGATTAATGCCAATCATCAGTCACCCCCTCCATTCTATGCCCCCTGATTAATACCAATCATCAGTCACCCCCTCCATTCTATGCCCCCTGATTAATGCCAATCATCCCAATCATCAGTTACCCCCTCATTCTATGCCCCCTATGCCCCCTGATTAATACTAATCATCAGTCACCCCCTCCATTCTATGCCCCCTGATTAACACTAATCATCACCACTAACACTAGTATTATTATCATTAGTGTGCTATTGTTATTGGCTTAGTGATCCTTTCCAGTTCCCACCAGCTTGTGTCAGGGTCATCTTGTGTCTTCCAGTTCCCACCAGCTTGTGTCAGGGTCATCTTGTGTCCGAGGTATATGTGTCCCCTTAAAAAATGAGTATGTATCTTCCCCCCTCTTCTCAATGAATACCATACATGTGTGTTTCCCCACAGACAGATGGCCTGTACTTTACAAATTCAATGATGTAAGCTTGAGAGTGATGCTGTTGATGGTTAATCAAATGCTGCTCTGAGCAGGTAAGTATCATCAAAAACAATTGTTAGTGTGACATGCAGTGCACACCTGCAGTGTCGAGATATTCTCCTCCACTACTCAGAAGCTCAATGCTGATTCTGTCAACCACTATACGGTGCAATCATCTGTGCTGGCGCTATATATCCTGAGGTCTTACTCTAAGGCTGCTATTCATGCGTGCTGATGTTATTTTGACGACATTTTTAGACTTTTTAGAAAAGCGTATGTCTGGTCTTACACCCTCCCCACCCCCCACCCCCCAACATAGGGTTTGTACACTTGTGAAAATGTTGATAATTGTGAAGGACCCCTAATAACACCTAGTATAACAACATCTAGCATAATCTAGTATAACATCCAGTATATCATCTAGTATAACAACATCTAGCATAACAACACCTAGTATAACATCTAGTATAACAACATCTAGTATAACAACATCTAGTATAACAACAACTAGTATAACATCTTGTAGTATAGCAGCTAGTATAACATCCAGTATATCATCTAGTATATCAACATCTAGTATAACAACATCTAGTATAACATCTAGTATAACAATATCTTGTATAACAACATCTAGTATAACATCTTGTAGTATAGCAGCTAGTATAACATCCAGTATATCATCTAGTATATCAACATCTAGTATATCAACATCTAGTATAACAACATCTAGTATAACAACATCTAGTATAACAACATCTAGTATAACAACATCTAGTATAACAACATCTAGTATAACAACATCTAGTACAACATCTAGCATAATAATATCTAGTAAACAACACCTAGTATATCAACATCTAGTATAACAACATCTAGTATAACAACATAATTATAGTATAACAATATCTAGTATAACAACATCTAGTATAACAATATCTAGTATAACAACATCTAGTATAACATATAATATAACAACATTTAAATATCTAATACAACATCTAGTATAACATCCAGTGTCATCTAGTATAACAACATCTAGTATATCAACATCTAGTATATCAACATCTAGTATAACAACATTAAGATCTAGTATAACAACAAGCAAGCACTACTACATTGCATTTGCCATGCCATACTTCTCCTTCCTTGATGATGACATCTTTATGCTCGTTCTTCTCCACTATCTTCAAACACATGTCTCCTTTCAACTGCATGAAGAACTGAGAGGAAGACAAGTAGGAGGAACGAGGAGGAATGGAGGAGACAGGTAGGAGGAATGGAGGAGACAGGTAGGAGGAATGGAGGAGACAGGTAGGAGGAATGGAGGAGACAGGTAGGAGGAATGGAGGAGACAGGTAGGAGGAATGGAGGAGACAGGTAGGAGGAATGGAAGAGACAGGTAGGAGGAATGGAGGAGACAGGTAGGAGGAATGGAGGAGACAGGTAGGAGGAATGGAGGAGACAGGTAGGAGGAATGGAGGAGACAGGTAGGAGGAATGGAGGAGACAGGTAGGAGGAATGGAAGAGACAGGTAGGAGGAATGGAGGAGACAGGTAGGAGGAATGGAGGAGACAGGTAGGAGGAATGGAGGAGACAGGTAGGAGGAATGGAGGAGACAGGTAGGAGGAATGGAGGAGACAGGTAGGAGGAATGGAGGAGACAGGTAGGAGGAATGGAGGAGACAGGTAGGAGGAATGGAGGAGACAGGTAGGAGGAATGGAGGAGGCAGGTAGGAGGAATGGAGGAGACAGGTAGGAGGAATGGAGGAGACAGGTGTAGGAGGAATGGAGGAGACAGGTAGGAGGAATGGAGAAGACAGGTAGGAGGAATGGAGGAGACAGGTAGGAGGAATGGAGGAGACAGGTAGGAGGAATGGAGGAGACAGGTAGGAGGAATGGAGGAGACAGGTAGGAGGAATGGAGGAGACAGGTAGGAGGAATGGAGGAGACAGGTAGGAGGAATGAAACAAGAAGGTAAAAAGGAATGAAGATGACAGACAAACACTGGAGCTAATGACCCTTTACCATCCCAACATTATATGAATTTCAAGGGCATGGTGCATCACGACTCTCCCCTCAAATAATTGTAATACTAATTCACTGAATATTCCTGCCAAGGTTGTACATTCACTGATACCCCCTCCTTCACCACCCAAAGCACACACACACACATACTCTCTCTCTCTCTCTCACACACACAGACCAAAAAACCAAAAAGCTAAAGAAAACATAAAAAGAAAACAAAGAAAGTCAGCATCAGGAAGAACCCCGCCTCTACATCCTGTGCCGTCTCTACATCCTGTGCCGCCTCTACATCCGGTGCCGCCTCTACATCCTGTGCCATCTCTACATCCTGTGCCGTCTCTACATCCTGTGCCGTCTCTACATCCTGTGCCGCCTCTACATCCGGTGCCACCTCTACATCCTGTGCCACCTCTACATCCTGTGCCGCCTCTACATCCTGTGCCGCCTCTACATCCTCTGCCACCTCTACATCCTGTGCCGCCGCTACATCCTTTGCCGCCTCTACATCCTGTGCCGCCTCTACATCCTGTGATGCCTCCACATCCTGTGCCGCCTCTACATCCTGTGCCACCTCTACATCCTGTGCTGCCTCCACATCCTGTGCTGCCTCTACATCCTGTGCCGCCTCTACATCCTCTGCCACCTCTACATCCTGTGATGCCTCTACATCCTGTGCCGCCTCTACATCCTGTGATGCCTCCACATCCTGTGCCGCCTCTACATCCTGTGCTTCCTCTACATCCTCTGCCACCTCTACATCCTGTGATGCCTCTACATCCTGTGATGCCTCCACATCCTGTGCCGCCTCTACATCCTGTGCATGGACTAATCCACTTTTCCATTGTTTTGCACCAAGAGCCAAAGAGCCCTGCCCAATTTCCTGGAATGTTTACCATGGACACATGAATTTCAGCTGACCTTCTGGAGTGAACACTGAAACAAGGGAAGTACAACTGGAGTACGATCACAATTCATCTCGATGCCTTGGTGACTGGCTAGGACAAGGCAAGACACATGCTTGGACATTTAGCACCTACATGACACTCCTGTCACTGTTCATAGCCAGCTCGTGCTCAAAAAATACATGCCCCCCCTCCCCCTTCCCCCCTCCCCAAATAATTCATACTAGGGAGCTAGGACCAGAAGAAAGTTATCCACAAGGTTGCCAAGTCTTCATCACTATTTCAGTGGTTTCTGGCTCTTGTTAATCATTCTTGTGGTCAGAAAAAAGGTCACTAGAACCCCTGGACTTTCTAGTATGGGGGTTATCTGTACAATTTCTTGAGCTGCCACCTCACCCTGCTTTAAGAATGTCCTCACCTGCACTGCCATCTATTGCCACTGAGATCCCTCAGAGCTGGAATGCTAGACTAGCCCTCTCTGTGCATGCGAGATGCAGACACACACGTCCAATCACACATTATCACTTAGTAAAATGTGAACACCATTCGAGGGTGAAGGGTTCAAGGAAATACATTTTTACACTTTACCCCTCACGAGGTTTACAAGATTGATGACCCTTACCAGTCCATCCTGACCGATTTAGGTGGGAAATTAAGATCTGAGTTAGAGCTTTAGAGGCCCATACCTTTCAGATGTCACAATTTAGCACACACACACACTCACACACACTGCATGCCGTAGATCCCTTCAATGCTCCCAGAAGACACAGAATTGTGCAATGCATTACAACGACTAAGCTATTTCTCGATCCAATAAAACAACCAAAATTGGTAAAAGATTGTCAACACAATAATGCCTTCCATTGCAATTTTGCGCCTAGCTGAGGTGATCAGCAGCTAGCTACTAGCTACAAGAAAGGAACCATCAGTTGCTTGACTGAGAAGCTCACTTTTGTGATGAGAGTTAACAGCACAGACCTTCAACAAAACATGGCAACTACTTATGACCCATGTGTCTACCCATGTGTCTATCTAGACACAAAAAAGTTTAAAAGCATATATATTTAATTATAGTCAATTGGGGTTAAAAAAAGCCGTTTCCCTTAACTTTACCTTTTAAGAGCCAGAGTAAAGGATTTACTAAAAACACATGTGCCATCCTCTAGTACTTTACTATCAAATGATGACTACATAAATTAAAAAAATATATCCTATGTCCTATAATGAAATATTAATAAAAATATGGTGGCTTTTTTTTTTTTACCCCATGAAAGGGGTAAAAAAAAGCCGGTTCGGGGTTAAAAAAATCCACCCCTTTAAAAATATTCTAAACAGTAAAATCAAATGTAAATACTTCAATATTTTATCAATTGAATCTTTTTTCGTTAAAATTTGTTCAAATACTACAATAAATAGTACAGTAATGGTTAACAGTTGGGTTTTATTGCATTTTCTTTAAGAAAAATACTTGAAAATGTTTATCACTTTTGCTTCACACTCAAACTTCAGTAGTGCCTTCCCTCGACTGTCTCCACTACTGGCTGAACAGGGCCATACATGCAACAATCTACTGCTACTATCTCCACATCTTCCTGCTTTGGCCAATCATAGAAAATGCGTGTTGAGTCTGTGCTTCGCTCTTTTTTTGTGATGGAAGGCTGATGTGGGATCAGCATCTTCGTCATCACTGAAAACTTTTGTTATGATGAAATAGTCCATGTACCATTGATAATCAATGACTAAAGTTGGTTTATTCATATTCAGTTACTCACATTATATATATATATACTATTGTATCATTCTGTCCATCAGAATGATGCAATAGTCCATGTACCATTGACTAGGTGGTTTATTCATATTCAAATAATTCATATTACTAATAATTATGCTTTAACTCACAAATTAGCATGACTGGAGAAGAAAAAATGAAAATATAGTATCGAAAAAAGACTAGAAAAAAATTGCAAAAAAAAACTTGGCTTTTTTTTACCCCGAGTGACCAAAAATATCTGGGGTAAAAAAAAGCCGGTCCAAAAAACCCTAAAATATCAAAAAAAAATGACTTTTTTTTGTCAATGAATAAACCATTTAGTAGAAGGATTCAAGGCATGCGCGAAGCAATTTTGGGGTCAAAATCAGCAGAAGACGCTATTTATGATACTATGAAGCTGCGTGTTAGCCGAGAGAGATAAGTTTTGATGTTTTTTGCCGCTATCTTAAAATAGGCCAATATCGCACTTGCCCAATACACTGTGGTCCTTAGTAATAAACTTGGGTCAAAATAACTGGTCAAAATAACTGTAATTAAAAGTTACGTAACAACTTTCTTTAGCTCTGACAACAAGTCTTTACACCCACATCACAACCCCGGCAATCACCATGACAACCCTGTCACAGCACAATTAATACAGGTAGTGGTCCTGCAGAAAAATACAGCTCCAGCTATTAATAACTACACAATAATGGTCACTACATGCACTGCATGTCATTGTAGTAAGTCACTCTCCTCCTTTGTTCTCTGGAAGTGAACTAGTTGGCCCTTGACAAGGCCATTGCTGGTCAGTTTTCCTGGAAGATGCTGAATAGTAAACTTGTATGGTTGTAGGACAAGACTCCATCTCATGTGTGACGTGCATTGTCCGACTTCAAATTATCCAAACATTCCAAGGCATGGCAGTCTGTCTGCACCATAGGAGGCCATCCAAGCAAATACACTCTGAATGCCCGTACAGCCAGCAACTTAATTGCAAGGCACTGTCTGAATATTTTAATTTCCTAGGAAGGAGTTTCCGAGAAAAATATGCAATTGGGTGCCCCTCCCCCTTCTCATCCACCTGTGTCACAACTGCTCCAGTACCACACTCAGACGCACCACACTCAGACACACCACACTCAGATGCACCACACTCAGACGCACCACACTCAGACACACCACACTCAGACACACCACACTCAGACACACCACACTCACACGCACCACACTCAAGACACACCACACTCAGATGCACCACACTCAGACACACCCCACTCAGACGCACCACACTCAGACGCACCACACTCAGGCGCACCACACTCACACGCACCACACTCAAGACGTACCATACTCAGATGCACCACACTCAGACACACCACACTCAGACACACCACACTCAGATACACCACACTCACACGCACCACACTCAGACGCACCACACTCAGGCGCACCACACTCAGACACACCACACTCAGACACACCACACTCAGACGCACCACACTCAGACACACCACACCCCACTCAGACGCACCACACTCAGACGGACCACACTCAGACGCAGCACACTCAGACACACCACACTCAGACACACCACACTCAGACGTACCACACTCAGATGCACCACACTCAGACACACCACACTCAGACGCACCACACTCAGACGCACCACACTCAGACACACCACACTCAGACGGACCACACTCAGATGCACCACACTCAGACGCACCACACTCAGACGGACCACACTCAGACACACCACACTCAGACGCACCACACTCAGACGCACCACACTCAGATGCACCACACTCAGACACACCACACTCAGACGCACCACACTCAGACGCACCACACTCAGACACACCACACTCAGACACACCACACTCAGACGCACCACACTCAGACGCACCACACTCAGACGCACCACTCAGACGCACCACACTCAGACACACCACACTCAGATGCACCACACTCAGACGCACCACACTCAGACCCACCACACTCAGATGCACCACACTCAGACGCACCACACTCAGACACCACACTCAGACGCACCACACTCAGACGCACCACACTCAGACGGACCACACTCAGATGCACCACACTCAGACGCACCACACTCAGACACACCACACTCAGACGCACCACACTCAGACGCACCACACTCAGACGCACCACACTCAGACACACCACACTCAGATGCACCACACTCAGACACACCACACTCAGACGCACCACACTCAGACACACCACACTCAGACGCACCACACTCAGACGCACCACACTCAGACGCACCACACTCAGACGCACCACACTCAGACACACCACACTCAGACGCAGCAGTCTGTAACATGTAACATGAACTCTAATGGAGTCTGGACTCCTCAACACTGGACCACAACAAATAAGACTCTTCAACTTCTTGAAGGTTTTGTCACATCAATTTATTCAATTGGGTCCAGATTTCTTAAAGAGGTTTGTTAAGGGAACTGCTACACTTGGAATAACATGGATAAATTTGCAGTATATATAATATCTTGTTAGACCCTGGAAAGTACGGACTGGTGTTGGAAGTACAGTAGCTGTTTCAACCTTGGCTGCCCTTACTACCTCAACCATGGCTGGCTGAGGCTTTACTCTTCCACTTCACCCTAGCCGACTGATGAGCGAAGATGTTCAATGGTAGAGCTGGGCAGGACCTTTTTTTATAGTGCCTTGACATTCATCCACTTCAAGTGGGCGTCAACAATCACAAAAAAAATGTGACCTAGTAGCGGATCCGCATAGTCAATATGCAACCAGGTCCAAGGGCACTGAGGCCACTCCCAGGGTTGAAGTTTCAGCAGCTGCACGTCTGGATCGTTGACATGGGTCACGATGTTTGACCTCCACCTCTAGGTCCACCCCAGGCCACCAAACAAAACCAGAAGCCAAGCTTTTCATTCGAGCAGCACCCGGATGACCCACGTGAAGTTGTTCGAGAATACGAGATCTGCCAGGTTGGAGTACGAGCACGTTACCTCCCCCACAGTGGTCATTCATCATGAATACTTAGCTCAGATTGGCGCTGCACACAGGGCTTGATTTGAGGATCATCAGGGGTTGGGTTTCCTTCAAGGACAGAGCGATGAAGTGTAGAGAAGAAGGGGTCTCGATCAGTCCTCCATGACTTGATTTGTTGAGCGGTGACAGGAAGCGAGTTTAGTATGCCCATTAGAAGTGTGGTCTCTCCTGGAATAAGAACCTCATAAGGAGCATCCGATAGAGGTAAGCATCTCAACCCATCCACACTGCCGCGAGTGGTACCAGGCTTGTACTCTATAGAGTAGTCATAGGCACTCAAGGTCAATGCCCAGTGTTGGATACGAGCGGATGCAAAAGGGGGAACACCTTTCTTCGCAACCTTTGTCTCCACGACCTTTGTTCTCTGCGACTTTTGTTCTCTGTGACCTTTGTTCTCCGCGGCCTTTGTTCACTGTAAACAAATTATGGAGAGGCTTGTGATCTGAATGAATTTTGAAAAGACAGACGTCTTAGAAGGTACTGACGGAACTGCTTGACTCCAAAGATGATAGCCAGAGGGCTTCCGGTGCTCTGCACGGGCAAGAGATTTAGAGGTGTATGAAAATGGCTGATTAGAACCATCAGGGAGGCGGTGAGACACCACAGTGGCAAGTCCATAAGGAAATGCACCACTGGCGAAGATCAAGTCGTTGTCCGGCTTATAATGGACGAGGACAGGGTCAGAGGTGAGGATCAAGTCTTTGTCCAGCTCATAATGGGGGAGGACACGGTCAGAGGTGCTGAGTGACTTGGCCGAGACAAATGCTTGCTGTTGTCGTGGACCCCAAGTCCATGGGACTTTGTAGAGAGGGGCAAGAACTGAAGACACATTTGGTACAAATTTGCATTCAACAGACCTACAAAGTAGTTGAGTTGGGACACATCATCAGAGTGGGTGGGGGCATCTTTTATGGGTTTAATATTCTCCTGAGTGGGTTAGACTTCCGCAGAGATACAACGATGCAGGCATTCTACTTCTGGCTAAAAAAATAACATTTCTCCAATTTGAGATGTATATACACCAGCATCCTGAAGCCTTGACAAGATGGGGTCTGGAATCTTGAGACAGTCTTCCTTTAGTGTGGCCAGTTATTAGCAAATGTCGTGGTGTGCACACACCCGGAGGAGAACCGTGCAAGAGGCTGTCCATCATCCTTCAGAAGATTGCAGATGCTGGGGCCACTCCAAATGCAAGTCTATTGTATAGATAGAGGCCTTGTGGGTGTACCATTGTCAACTCATTGGCATCCTCCGCTAGAGGAAGTCGCTGGCATTCATGAGCCAGATCTAGTTTCGTACATAATTATTTTCCTTTCAAGAGAGCGGCAAAAATGTCCTCAATCCATGGCAGAGGGTGTGGTCGGTCTTGATGGCTTGGTTTACAGTGACGTTGTCATTCCCACAGATCCTGATTATACCATCCCACTTTAGCACAGGCACAACTGGAGTTGCTCGTTTAAAAAATACCTCTTGATGTGGCCCAGTTCATTCTTAAACACAGCAGGATAATGGTCAAGGACTTGTTGACACTCTACTGATGGTGAGAGATGAATGAGTTTGAGGTAGGACCAATCTAGTGGGAAGCACGGAGTCAGTCACGTCCCAGTAAGCTCGGGCCAGTTCCTTTAGGAGACTGAGGTGAGTCTTAGTAGCCGACATCTACGGACATGGTTTCCTTGACCTTGATTGATTGGCTAGTGTAGTTCTTCAGCTGGCAGAACAGGAACAGACTGGGGGCTTGTCTTTTGTAGAATTGTAGGTAGCTTCACTAATGACAGAGAGGTGGCTCCTGTGTCTACCTCAATGGTCAATGTTGTTTAGGGTCACTGGGACCAGAATAGGGTCTGGTCGAGCATTAGTCGCGTAGTACAAGATGTACTCTGTGCTGGGCAATTCCCCCCCTAGAAGCTGGTGAGTGGTTTCAGAAGGTTACCATCTTCAAGTCTCAAGCTTTGCTATGGCAATGTGGCTTTGTTTGTGGCAATTGTTATTACAAGTTGCCGACTTTGGCAAAGGTGGGCAGAGGTACTTGCCTCCACAACGGTAGCACTTTGAAAGCAGTGGCCCTGATAGAATGTCCTGGGGGGGGGGGGGGGGTGAAGTAGGATACAGATTCTTTGCTTCTTGTTCGGCTGTTTCTAATGCCTCTAATGGAGAAGAGTATTGTATTGCATTGCCAGTTCACAGTATGACACAGACACTCATAACACTGCCTATGTCACTGTCATGAAGCCGCCTTCAGCTCTCTAATAAACATTAGCGGTTATCACGAGATTAAGGTCCTCCCAACTTTGTCTGCATTGTAACTTTGCTATGGTCCTACTAAACCTACAAACATAAGATGGGAGGGGGGAGGGGAAGGGGGCAGGAGGGGGTAGGAGAGGAGGGTTGAAGGGGTAGGGGAAGAGGGGGGAGGGATGGGGGGGGGGGAGGAGGGGTGAGGGGGAACTAAAGGTCAAACTTTTTTAAATTTTTTATCATTGCATTTTCTAAAAAAAAAATTCCCCCCCATACTATATACCACCTATGGATATATACAACCTATGGATATATATAACCTATGGATATATACAACCTATGGATATATACAACCTATGGATATATACAACCTACATGTATGACTATATACAACCTATGGCTATATACAACCTATGGATATATACAACCTATGGATATATACAACCTATAGATATATACAACCTATGGATATATATAACCTATGGATATATACAACCTATGGATATATACAACCTATAGATATATATGTACAACCTATGGATATATACAACCTATGGCTATATACAACCTATGGGAAGGGGTTCATACACGATTTACAGTTTGGGGGGGGGGGGGGGGGGGGAACTCAAAACGTTTGGCGTTTACTTGATGGGCGTGCGTAAGCAAGCCCCAAGTAGGGGAGTCTGGGGGCATGGCCCCCCCAGAATTTTTTTGCAAAATCGATGTTCTCAGATTGCTTCCGAGACATTTTGAGGGTACTTTCCTATAGTTAAAGTACTAGCACACGGACAGAACATTCTAGATTATGACACAATTGCATCTTGCCACAGAATAGTTTTGTGGCAAGATGCAATTGTGTCATAATCTGGAATGTTCTGTCCATGTCCTATTATTCTGTGGTTAGCTTTCCTAATTTCCTAATTGTAGTGTAATTTGATTTGCTTGCTGCCGTATGATGGTAAGGATGCTTCAGCGGGTAGCAAATCAAGATTCTTGCCGAGTTCTATGGAAAAGAAACAGAGGTTGAGTATGCGGGGACGACTTACACCTCACCTCCATTGCTTGATGGCGATGAGCTTCTTTCAGAGTGGAAGATATTTAGACGGGTTTTGCTAGTGGAGAAAAAGGCAATAATGGAATGTAAAGAAGAGTCGGTATCTCCTAGCATGCAAGAAATCCTGGACGAGATGAACAAGTCACATACGTACGGAGGAATTTTCCCTGAGACGTGGAAGCTATTGAACATTACAATGGCACTTCCTGTTGGCACAGCAACAGTAGAGCGTTCCTTTAGTCAAATGAAGTTGATTAAAACTTTCCTACACAGTCGTCTATCTGACTCGAACCTAGAACATTTAATGAAAATTAGTAGAGGGTCCTCCATTGACCGATGTGGACTTTAATGCAATTCTTTAAACAGAAAAATAGACGCATTTTACTTTGATTTAGTACTACTGAACTCACTGTATTGTAATTTTCACCATACATTATTGTATATCTTCGCTTATATATTAATTTTGTTAATAAATTGTTTAATTACTGTTGATCATCTTTGAATTTGCTATTGCTTCTACGTTCCCTTCTCTGTCCTGCTCTTTTTTCCCGTTACTGTAATGTATTAGTTTCATTAATATAAATTTTTATTGTGAAAATTCTTGGGGGGGGATATCCCAGGGCTTCCCCCCCCCCCCCTGTATGAAACCCTGCCTATGGCTATATATATACAACCTATGGCTATATGCAACCTATGGATATATACATGTACAACCTATGGATATATACAACTGCAAAGCTCTCTCTCTCCAAGAGCAGAACATGAATAAGGCTGAAACTTGTTTCGTGGGTAGCTTAAAGGACTCCGTCACATGACAAAACTCCAAATGGGATACCTAAGTAGCGTCAATTAATATCAATTTTCTAATTTGCTGACTGTGATTTGAAGAGGATCCTCTTCAAAATCATGGAACATTCCTGCATTTTGGTGAAGTCCAAAAGTTTATAGTTTTATTTTATAGAGCAAAGAAACGGCTTTTTTTAAAGTGAAAATTGACGGAGCTATCTTGGCGGTGAAAAAATTACAAACAAAAGTACTTCTCCCCCCCCCCCCCCCCCCCCCCCCCTCCCCACCCACAAAGAGATCACTCCATTAATTTTTTTACATATATCTAAAAAAAAAAGGATTTCATTAAAAAGCCGTTTCCTTGCTCATCGTGCACATCTCTAAATATTTGACTTCAGCAAAACAGAGGCAATGTTCCACGACTTTGAAGCGGTTGACCTCTTCAAAGGAATCAGTCAGCACTAAAGAAAATTGATATTCATTTAACACTGTGTACCATGCACCCATCCTTCAGTTGGAGTTTTGTCAAGAAAAGTTTGAGCCTTATTGATTGCTCTTGGAGAGAGCTTCGCAGAGATGAATGACCCGGGCTGTTTTGCCTCACCCAATCGTGCTCGTCCCCTCATATTATAAAGCTCATAAAAACCTCGTCATTCGCCAATAAAACAATAAAACTATATCCACAGGACATAGGGGGGAAGTTGCAGGTCTTGTTAACCTTTTTAATCTTTAGTCCCTGCACCCCTTATTTAAAATAACCTCTAATATTAATTAAGTACGAGTGCTTGATATTGGAGGCACTCCAAGCTTTCCAGACCTTGTACAAATCAATATTATGGTGGTATGCACTATTTAGAGTCTCATGCCATTTAGGAGGATAGTCTACACCTGCCCCCCCCCCCCCCCCCCCCCCCCCCCATCCTGCCCACGTCCCCCTCTCCCTGAAGTAAACCAGCAAACAAATTTTCAATTATAAGTTGGTGGATCAAGATAACAATTTCATGCACACCTCCCCCCTCCACCCCCTTCTCCCCACAAGAATGAAACCATGCCATTTGTGCATAGGAATAGCTATCAGTCATGTGACTAGAAACCTTCCCCATACCTCCTCTCCTTCCTCTATGTGATAGTCCTTCCGTTGGTTGGGTCCTCCGATAAACATCACCTTCAGCTGCCCCGCCCCATACCTAAGCAAAGGTAATGTGCACCATCACAAAGACACTTCCTATAATGAATCTCCTCTTTACAGTTGGAACGGTGCTTATGAACATGGGGTACTTCAGGACGAGTCATTCATCACCACAACAAGTAGGTGTGGCAAGTAGGTGTGGTATGTGCTGTGCATGAGGTAGAGTAACAGGGTGGGGTATAGGGCCTTGCTCTGGTCTTGATGAAGACCCTTTACCTGCTGCTTTGTCTTCCTCAAAGCATAATCCTGGCGATGACATCATCAATACTACTGCACTCACCAGTATTGGAGAGTTCAACTAGGGTTGGGACCAGGACAGTAGCGGTCAGGCTAATGAATGGCTGGGGCTAGGGCAATGGATAGGATTAGGACCAGTGCAATGGCTAGGGTTAGGGCTAGGGCAATGGATAGAATTAGAACCAGTGCAATGGCTAGGGTTAGGGTTAGGGCAATGGTGGGCTATGGCTAGGGTTAGGGCCAGGGCAATGGCTAGAGTTAGGGCCTAGGGTTATGATCAGGGCAATGCAGGCTAGAAACTAGGGGAATGACTAGTTTGGGATCAGGGCAACGGCTAGGGTTAAGACAGCTAGTATCTAGGACTAGGGCAATGGCTATAGCAATGCAATCTAGCAATGCTTCAGATGTCATCATGATGATGTCATGATGATGCACTGCCAGGAGTTTGTCACATTCCTATGCTATGGGACCCTTCACCTATTTCTAAGGATCCAGACACGATAGGCGGACTTTGGTTAGCATCAGCTTGAAACCTATCACACTGCAGCATTGGCAACAGTTGGAGAAGCCACATGAATCTGAGTGCAGTCAGCTAGAGCATCTAGCCAAAAAGTCGAGTCAAGTTGAGTATACTCTACTATGTCAACAGAGAGTTCGTTGGAAGTATAACGATGACAAATGCACCCATCTACACGTCAGCTGACCAGCACATGACTTATATGCTGGGCCAATAACAGAGCATTATTTACTTTGTTTGAGACCTCTGTAAGGCCCTCGAAAAGATGGCAGGGAGTTAAATGCTTGCTCGAAATTGGAAACGTGGGGAAGTCACAACAGCTTGTAGTGAGAGTGCTCTTGTAGCCATGACGACTGACTATAGAGGAACCTGAACGCTGTCAACTCTGCTGATGCTGATGACAAATCAGTGTGTGAATTGGGTTTTAAGATCTTAGGATGCGTCAACTATATAGCTGTATTCACACAGTGTCTGTACTGGCATGCAAGCAAGCCCAGAGCTGTTTTGTATAGCTGACTAAGCACGGTAAGAGCAAGCTCAGCATAGACGGTTGTAGCTACAGGCCTGGCATGGGAAAGGAGATGATCATGGGCACAAGGTATGCACAGGGAAAGGTTCTAGATAGAGATTACACATAGAGTTGGAAGGGGTAATAGCTTTGAAAGAGTGGGAGAGCTCCATTGCATTTGCCCTTCTAGGTTCAAATAAATGTTAAGCGTCTTGGGACAAGCTATAGAATGTGTAAAAACTATGCAATGCCTAGTCCCACACACTTTCATGGTAACAGAGATTAGATACATAGATGGTTCAAATAATAAATTAATATAAACAAAACAACAAATAAATGACTAATAGCAATCAGGAGATATTTATACTGCCAGTTCTGCTGTCACCTGTCAAGTCATGATTAGTGGCATAGTTGATGTATATGTCCATGACCTGGGCATATGCCACCAACACAGCAGCTGCTTACACGTGGATGGTAAGGCAATGAACGTCCTGCATTTAAATACTTATTGCGCGACAGAGTGGAATATAGTGAGTTACATGAGCACAAGGGCATATTTTAATGAGTCACAGGCAAGTAAAAATACCACATTGGAGTGACTCACATATTCCACTCTGACAAGTGTATACTTGATATACTCAGTGAAATATAATGGCTTCATTGTCCAGGGCAACTGATTCTTTCCAGAGCCATAATCAGAGCAGGAAACGAGTGCATGCATGCACAGAAGAGCATTAAATAACCAGAGGGGAGTGTCTGACTCATCCCATATAGGTCAATATTAGCGAGTATTATCTATACTCTAACAGAGAGAATTAATGAGCTTTTATTATGCAACGACTTTCTCAATGGTCAACTTAAATCAGCATTTGGGCTAGCCTTCACCAGGAATACTCCTATGAGAGCTAAACCATCTGTTTATCTTTGAGAAAGTCATTGTACTCATTGAGAGTTCTGTTGAGTTAGCTAGCTACCTACCTATCTGATTGAAGTCCTATCAAACCATCTCCTTAGCTAGAACCACAGCAAGCTATACTTGGCAAGCTATTATGCATGGCTTAACAGATTAAGACTCACATTAATTTGTTGCATACTGGTGGTAAAAAGGAGCTTTTGTTCTCTTCCACCCAATGATTTATGTTGATGATATCCAAAGACATGGTTGTAATTGACGTCGACCTTGAACCTCTAAACAGACAGGTGGGGGAGAAGTTAGCCGTCGAGTTTGTGCGCGCGCGCGGTGGGCACAGGAAACGTAATTTTCGTCTTGTTTTTATTGCCGGTCGTTGAAACGGGCAAAACAAAACAAAAAAACTTAAAATCACCTTCTCAATAATCAACTTCAATTTTTATTCACTCGACGTTTCGACTAGTCTTCATCAGGAATAATGACGAACTTTACACTTTGACTTGCAAAGTTACCTTCATACTTTAATAATTGTCTTTTCTGGGATCACCTTAAATGCCTTACGCATTTTCTTACCCCCCTCAAATCTTACTGCTATTATCTCATAAAAGACTCCCACCCAGTATGCCTGGTATGCCTGGAATCCCTCACTTAACTATTGAAACAACTTTTTTTTAATAATAAACCAGTAATCTTAAGGTTGAAGAATAAATTTTTTAACTAGATATTGGATTGCCTTGTCCAAAAAGTCGGAAACACTTGAAGTTGTGTAGTATACAACACATTGTATTACAGCGATGAATGTTTATCAATTCAGTAAAAACACGAGAGCATGTGCTCATATGTAAATGCACCACCCTAGGTATATTAATTGAACGTAAGTATATACGTAAGTGGAAGGGGAAAGTGAAGGTGAGAAATGAGAGGATTGGGAGAGAAAGCAACCGGAAAGAGTACGCTGAATTTTTATAAATTGGCAAAGAATGGTGCAGGGGTAGAGAGGTATATATGTGAGGTCCATGCATGGTCAGGAAGGTGTGCTTGCAATTTCAACTGAGGATAAGAAGAGATGTGAGATAGTTAGGGATGAGAGGTGTATAACGTGTGATAGTGGAGCAGGGGAAGATGTGGAACATTTCTTGATGTGCGGGGAATTTGAGAGGGATCGGCTGGTATGATGGAAGAGGTGTGCAGAATTGTAGGGGCAGGACAGTGGCTGGATGAATTTAGAAGAGTGGGTAAGGATGGAAAGGTGGCATTGCTTTTGGGGAAAGATGTGGAGGGAGTAAGTGATGCAGTGATGGAGGACGTGGGCTGTATTGGGTAGGGAAGTGGTAGAAAGGAACTGTTGTATGGCAAGCTGAGGAATGATCTTTGGTCCCCTCCCCTCCCCCACTCCTTGATCAGCAGACACTCATAACTTAATGGATATCTATATTAATTAAGTATATACTATTATGAAATCAAATCAACCCCCCAAAAAAAATTCCAGGGTCATTTTCTCCGAATTGGTTCATACTCATCCTCATCCTTCCTATGTTCCTATGTATGAGATATGTTGCAATGCAAAAAAAAATCGCCCAACTCTCAACTGTTCCTGAGATATGGCCCCACCCAATTTTGGCCCCGGTGACCGCCGTGTCACACTGCTGCCATGAGACTAAAGTTACCATTTCCCCATTTCCCCCTCAATATTATGATTTCCGGTTTAAAAACTACATGCAGTAGCGCCAGGAGTCCATTTCTGGCATCAGAATTGGCCTAACTGCCGTAGTTATCGAGTTATAAGGGATTTCCTGTTTTTGAGTTGGGCATTTCACAATCATAATTTGCCTTTGCATGTTGCTTCAGGCATCTCTGGGGTACATCTATGCAAAATATTAACTTGGGCTTATGCCATCTTCCCTGTGAAATGCTGGTCACAAGAATATGCGATTTCACTTGCGCACAAATGGGAATCTGCACATTCTTCGATTCTTTCTTGTTTCTTTTTAGGCATTAAATTGCCAAAGATCTTATGTGCCAAATTCGGTCGAAATTGGTCCAGCGGTTTGGGCCAGTTACGGTAGCTGGTATGCATATGGTGTGCATTTGTCAGTCACACCAAAATGCCAAACTACTGACCAGTGCCTTCCCCGGCAAACCACACTACTCAGACTTGCTGGAAAAGAATGTATACTCAGTGGAAAATCGTGAGTGCATGATGTTGTTGTGTGATAATTGTCCCTGTGGTCTCACATTGTACTTGTCGGACACTTTCTCGGAGGACTATATATGACATGGACGATGAGATATCGTACAAGCAGTGGGTTTCAGTTGACAATAAAGCCATGCTGATGACAGTCGTTTCAACTGTTCAAGACTTCATCGAAAAAACATGCCTACTACAAATCCAAGGGTGAGCTAAAGCACCTGAATCTGTGCATGATTTCTGACTGCCTGAAGCATGACACCCTTGCAGTTCACACATTCATAAACAAAGGGATGCCTTACATCAAAGAACAGCTTCCCTTTGTGACCAAGTTACACTATTTCAGTGATGGATGTGGAGGACAGTACAAAAACTATAAGAATCTATACAATGTCTGTCTCCACTTCAAAAACTTTGGAATTGAAGCAGTCTGGCATTTCTTTGCTACGTCTCATGGTAAAAGTCCTTGTGATGGTCTGGGTGGTACTGTGAAGCGCCTGAATGCTAGTGCTAGTTTGCAAGCACTGACTGACCATCTTACTGCCATGGCCATGTTTGAATGGTCGTCAAAGAACATTCCAGGCATAAAGTTTTTCTTTGTCTCAAAAATAAGGATGTTGATAAAAATGCACAGCGATTTGGTCTCCACGAGCGGTGGGAGTCCAAGAGCACCATTCCAGGGACCAGGTCTTCACACTGCTGCATTCCGACATCAGAAACATCCCTGGAAATGAAACGAATTTCTGCAGATCTTGTTGGTACGGCCATTGGCGAGAGAAATGTTCCAGATGAGAAGGACTTTGACAATGCAGAACTTCAGGTTGGCAAGTACATCGCCTATCTGTTGAGGAGGGAGACGTCAATGTCAATTTTATGAAAAGGAATGCTCAAGGCAGACTATCGTGGCCACTCATCATGCAGGGGCATGCCTGCTGGGTTCCCTTGCTCTGCATTGTAAATGCACCAGACTTCCACGCTTCTACGAGTTAAATTCTGAAGATCATCAGCGCACCACGCGCAAGTTTGAAGCATAGAGTGTGACTCTAGGAAATCCTCAGGCTAGGAAATCCTCAGGTACTGCAGTGATATGCATTTGCTCTTGCAAAAGGACAGCTTCTATGTTGTTAGTACATATGTTATGTAGCCTGTGTTTGTTCAATCAATATATTCATGTCTTGTCAATGCCAATTTAGTTAGTAGCCATGTGTATGCTGTTTGGTGTCCATTTAAAGTGTATATTTGAGTTTGTGTTGTGTATTGTCACTCATGATGACTTAAAAGGTATCCTATTGACTCTAATTTTCATCCTTTAGCATTTCCAGAGAATTTAAAGCACATATTATGGAAGCAATTCAATGAGAAAACTATTGATTCGCATTCGTGCGCATGCGAAATCGCACATTCTTACGACCAGCATTTCACAGTGAAGATGGCATAAACCCAAGTTGATATTTTGCATAGATGTACCCCAGAGATGCCTGAAGCAACATGCAAAAGCAGAATGTGATTGTGATATGCCAACCCGGTAAATCGGTCGGTCAAAGTCAGGCAACTCAAAAACAGGAAATCCTTTATTACTCAATAACTGCAGCAGTTAGGCCAATTCTGATGCCAGAAAAGGACTCCTGGCGCAATTATAGCTACTGGATGTAGTTTTTAAACCTTAAATCATAATATTTAGGGGGAAATGGTAACTTTAGTCTCAGGCAGTGTGATGTGACGGCCAAAATTGGGTGGAGCCTTATCTCAGGAACAGTTGAGAGTTGGGCGTGTTTTTTTTTGCATGGCAACATATCTCATACATAGGAACTTGTAGGATGAGTATGAACCAATTCTGAGAATATGACCCCGAAGCCCCTGGTTGAGTTAATATAGAATGACCCTATTGATTTTTTAATATACTGTAGATTGTTATTAGCGTTATATAGTTACTATATACATAGTCCCACATGGTGTCGTAACATGTGATGGCCTTAACAGGCTCAGCAATATCAAGATTAAACAATTGAAAATTATTCATTTTCAATCTTGTTAGCTAATCAGTTTTGTTTGCTAGATTCTATATTTAATAATTATGTGTGTGTACATCTGGTCCTCTTCTTCACCCAAGTTAGAAATTATATGAAAAGTAAGTTCTCAGTGCATTATATAGCATGGGATGACTTCAATCTCCTGCTGGCCCATCTTCATGAAGACATGAACATCTTATCACTAGGTCCACTATTTGAATTGCATATAGGGTAACTACAGAAGTTATCACACCTCATTTCATCCCCCCTTCCCCCCCCCCCCCCCCCCCCCCCTGGGGGGGTATAAATAGAACCAGACACTGGGCAGTATGCATGCAAGGAACTATCCATGCACGACATCCACCAATTGGATTGTACAATAAGATTCTGAGGAAACCTCACTAAACAGGCGTGACAAGTCGTCTTGCTCAAGATGTATTATCATATAAAACATACTAAAACCAGGCTTGATGGAGACAAGAACTTGAAAACTCAAAAAAAAAAAGCAGTCTATATAGCTATATACTAGAATTTCATATATATATACAGGACATGATTGGCATAAAAAGTTTATTTCTTGCTGACTTGACACACGCCATACTTCCCAATCACCATCCAGTCCTTGTTCTGGCTAGCAGCCTTAGCAGCGGTCCCCGGAGACAGGCCAGTCACAAGGTCCGCCTTCAGCGTCCTCAGCGCACACACATTGGTTGGTTCAAACCCGCCCAGAGCAATGTTAAAGCTCTCCATGTACAGCCAATTCCGATCGGCAAGAAGCTTACGGTAGTTGAGGTCTCCTTTGAAGATTACTAAGTAAGACTCGCTTAGAGTGAGGTAGAGGTCGCTAGCCACTTTAGACATGACGGCATACTCGTAGCACGTGCTCCAGAACAGGTGATCAACGAGTACAAAGGAACCATCTCGGACACGCCCTTGCCACCACTCGCTCAAATGTTTCAGGACGGGACTCTCACTGGTGGACATCATTCTCAGCATGGAGTCCAAGTCCTTGATCATGGCATCTGACACAAACCATGGCATCTGTTTGAAGTGAAAAAGAACCTGATCAGCCAATCCAGCTTTCAGGAGCCAGTCGGCAAAGCAAAAGTCGGAGAAGAGCTCCAGTCCTGCATTGTCAAGGACAATGTCAATCCTTCGTCGTGATTCAGAGCTGAGTTTGGGCTGGCAGAGGAGCTCCCACACCATGTGGCTGTGGTCCACCAGGAGGTTGGTGTGCATCAGTTGCACCTGGCGAGTGTCAGAGGAGAAGGGGAGGTTGGAGGAGGAGGATGGAGGGTGTGTGGAGGAGGAGAGGTCAGTCAAGTGGCTCTGAGAGGTGTCATAGTTCTCTACAGAGGTCATCATAGAGAGATCCATCTTGTTCCCCCACAAGGAAAACTGTGAATGTGTGTGTGTTACAGACAGAAATGCTGGAGTAAAAGTTGTTAAGACTATGGAACTGTTTTATACCGGGACCCAAACACTGAGTGAAGCACAAGCACAATGCTATGCCAACATCTCGAGCGCCCATAAGCCACGATTCGGCAATGATTTATTTCACCTTCAGCAATTCAATTAGTGTAGGGTACCAAAAACATCACTCTAGGAGGTACTGAGTTGTGGTCTCCAGAGTAGTCTTGCTAGCTAAACCTTCTCACATGTGCACAACACACACAGAGAAATATTCTGGTCAAACGCCATGGAACAGTTCCTTGTGCCCGAGGTGCCACACTTTTCATAGCACTGCATTGCACAAATCAAGGCTGTGAAATTGCAAACAACATGTGCCCACTTAGACAAGTACGAATATGTATCCACTGTACAAGCTTGAATGTGCTGACTAGACGAGAACAAATTATTCCCTGGCATTTGACCAGGGCTCATATTTCTGGACACCGAGACCATCCCTGAATGATAGATAGACATAACTGAATGCACTTCATGGAGTGGTGAGAGAGACCACTCCAGAATGGATGCAAGGCATGGAGTGGTGAGAGAGACCACTCCAGAATGGATGCAAGGCATGGAGTGGTGAGAGAGACCACTCCAGAATGGATGAAGGCTTGGAGTGGTGAGAGAGATCACTCCAGAATGGATGCATGGCATGGAGTGGTGAGGGAGACCACTCCAGAATGGATGCAAGGCATGGAGT
The DNA here is from genome assembly GCA_028752905.1 of Cladorhizidae sp. MBARI D1340-BT2. NCBI lineage: Eukaryota > Metazoa > Porifera > Demospongiae > Poecilosclerida > Cladorhizidae > Cladorhizidae sp. MBARI D1340-BT2. Next base: position 26,340,507 of record JAQNBH010000015.1, on the reverse strand, counting down.
GGTGAGAGAGACCACTCCAGAATGGATGAAGGCATGGAGTGGTGAGAGAGACCACTCCAGAAATGGATGAAGGCATGGAGTGGTGAGAGAGATCACTCCAGAATGGATGCAAGGCATGGAGTGGTGAGGGAGACCACTCCAGAATGGATGAAGGCATGGAGTGGTGAGGGAGACCACTCCAGAATGGATGCAGGGCATGGAGTGGTGAGGGAGATCACTCCAGAATGGATGCAGGGCATGGAGTGGTGAGAGAGACCACTCCAGAATGGATGCAGGGCATGGAGTGGTGAGAGAGACCACTCCAGAATGGATGCAGGGCATGGAGTGGTGAGAGAGACCACTCCAGAATGGATGAAGTGGTGAGAGAGCCACTCCACAGGGCATGGAGTGGTGAGGGAGACCACTCCAGAATGGATGCAAGGCATGGAGTGGTGGGAGACCACTCCAGAATGGATGCAGGGCATGGAGTGGTGAGGGAGACCACTCCAGAATGGATGCAAGGCATGGAGTGGTGAGGGAGACCACTCCAGAATGGATGCAAGGCATGGAGTGGTGAGGGAGACCACTCCAGAATGGATGCAGGGCATGGAGTGGTGAGAGAGACCACTCAAGAATGGATGCAAGGCATGGAGTGGTGAGGGAGACCACTCCAGAATGGATGCAAGGCATGGAGTGGTGAGAGAGACCACTCCAGAATGGATGAAGGCTTGGAGTGGTGAGGGAGACCACTCCAGAATGGATGCAGGGCATGGAGTGGTGAGGGAGACCACTCCAGAATGGATGCAAGGCAAGGAGTGGTGAGAGAGACCACTCCAGAATGGATGAAGACATGGAGTGGTGGTGAGGGAGACCACTCCAGAATGGATGCAGGGCATGGAGTGGTGAGAGAGACCACTCCAGAATGGATGAAGACATGGAGTGGTGAGAGAGATCACTCCAGAATGGATGCAAGGCATGGAGTGGTGAGAGAGACCACTCCAGAATGGATGCAGGGCATGGAAATCCATTGTTTTATTGACTCCTAGTGTTGTTAGACTGCATTGGTCTAATCAAGTCCTACCCTAAGGCTTACTACACTATACTGATCTGTACATGGCCATCATAATACTAAGGCTTATAGGGAAGGAGCTGAGAATTATATATATTTTCCTCCATTAGGAATCGCCCCTGCAATTGCAACTGTGGTTGCTCAGTGCTAATTGGCTATAGTATGTAACTGTGGTTGCTCAGTGCTAATTGGCTATAGTAACCACCATCCTTCCAATTGTAACCATGGAGGCAAATATCACACCCCAAGTAATTGTTTATTAGGCTTGATCTGGAGCAGAGGGGGGGGGGGGGGGTGGGGGGGGGGGGAAATCCGACATAAGAAAAAATCAGGGGGAAAATGTTCTGGGCTTGACCAGGGATTGAACCTTGGCTTCTGCTCTTCACTGCTCTTCAGACACCACTACTCAACTGTTTGAGCCATGGCATCCTCCATCCTCCTCTAACAGACACTTGAACTCCTTCACAACTGCAACCATCGCTAGAGTGTAAATAGTACCATGGTTCCTTAGAGAATATACGGTATTAACTTACAAATTCTGAATTGGAGGCGCGAGCCCACTTATATATTTTCCAAGTTTACCGAGATGATCATTTCTGGTTCTATTTAAGGAGGTGTCCCACCAGCTAGAGCACGCTGATGAATTGAGTAGCTATATATGTAAGAAGGAAGCTCCATCATCCTTTCCAGTCAGCTTGACCACTTACCAGCACAACAAGTATTCTTTGTTCCAGCTGCTCATCTGCTGCCTGCTTTCTTGATCTTTCTTTTCGCTACAATGACCACTCCTGGTTTACGCAAGTCTGCATTATTTAAGGATGACCCGTTCATATCTTTTCAACGGGTGAACGTAAGTGAATACATAGATAAGCAATATCGAGGTTTTAATCCAACTCCCCAGCAAGTGCTCGCTTTGCTCACTCCCATTAAGAACCTGTTCCCATAATTTAAACCCACCATAAACTCATTAGAGGATTTCTCTGGTTCACACAGCCATTCAAACACAATGGAGCTCACTGGGGTGTACATACATTCATAATGGCTTCCAGAGCTACTGGATCCTGACCAGTTCATATTACAAATCTAGATAACATATATAATGACTTCTGTCAAATGAACGAATTAATGAAGTCTTTTGGCTAAGGCTAGGGCAATGGTTAGGGCTTAGGTAATGGCTGGGATTAGGGCAAGAGAAGGTTAGGGCAATGGCTAAAATTAGGAAAAGGATGGCTAGGGCAAGGGAAAGTTAGGCATTGGTTAGGGTTAGGGCAAAAGCAATGGCTAGGGCAAGGGAAGGTTAGGGCAATAGCTAGGATTAGGGCAAAGGCAATGCCTAGGGCAAGGGAAGGTCAAGATTAAGGAATAGTAATACTAGGGCATGGAAAAATTAGGGCAATGGCTAGGATTTGGGCAAATGCAATAGCTAGGGCAATTAGGGTAGTGGCTAGGATTACGGCAAAAGCAATATCTAGGGAAGGAAAGGTTAGGGCAATGGCTATGATTAGGACAAAGGTAATGACTAGGGTAAATAATAATAATGGTTACAGTTGGAGGGAGTGTCCTAGAGGTTCATATTTAGACCTTTAGGGGTCATTCATTCTATCCCCATCCACACCTTCCTCCCCCCCCCCCCCCCCCCCCCACCACCCACCTTTCTCCCCTTGGTCAACCACTGCAGCAAGTGCTCTCACAACCAGGCCAGCCAATACTACAAATGATTTTAACAGCGTCAGAACCTACCAGGAGCAAATGTTCAAACTCAATCTTGGCCTTATCTAATGAGCTGTCTCGTGTCGGGGAGGTGAGGCCATCGAGGTAGTTGGCAATGGGCATGATCTGCTGCAGGGAGGAGGTGAAGGAGGAGTCCTTCAGTGACGCAAAGGGGTCAAAGTCCTTCATATGCGCACTAAATTGATAATCAGGCATAATTATATTCATGACTTCCACTCATGGTCCAATCTGATTGAAAGTGAAGTAAAGATCAATATGCTTGATGAAGATCACCAGAGCCCATTTTTAAGGGGCACCCATAATTTTTTCCACATGCCCCAATATGCTTGATGAAGATCACCAGAGCCCATTTTTAAGGGGCACCCATAATTTTTTCCACATGCCCCTCCCCAAACAAGACGATCATGTGATTTGGGTGCCCAAACGAGACGATCATGTGATTTGGGTGCCAGCGTATAAGACTCTCCGTATGTGTGCGAGAAAACTACATGTGTATGGCGGTGGTGAGTGGATACTTGAGGGGAATGGCTACTGAATATTCATGAGCATTTGTTTCCCCATATTCCCCATATTCCCCATATTTTATTACAGGTTCAAGGTACAAATTCACACTTTGGAGACGTAAAGATTCTCTAAACTATATATACTACATGTACTAGTAATGTGTGTAAGGTGTTAACCCTTTAAAGGCCATAAATGCCATATATGGTGCAAACTCGGTCATCCAGGAGGAAAAATTAAATTGCAGAATTTGTAATAGGCACTCCTTCTCCATCTGCACATGCCCAATAGACGACTTGATTGATTAAAAATATTAATAAAACTTTAATTCCAGTTAGACGAGGCATGGGAGCAAAATTAAAAAGATTTCAGTTCCTATACAGAGGCCAGTTCCTATACAGAGGCCAGTTCCTATACAGAGGCCAGTTCCTATACAGAGGCCAGTTCCTATATAGAGGCCAGTTCCTATACAGAGACCAGTTCCTATACAGAGACCAGTTCCTATACAGAGACCAGTTCCTATACAGAGACCAGTTCCTATATAGAGGCCAGTTCCTATATAGAGGCCAGTTCCTATATAGAGGCCAGTTCCTATATAGAGACCAGTTCCTATACAGAGGCCAGTTCCTATACAGAGACCAGTTCCTATATAGAGGCCAGTTCCTATACAGAGGCCAGTTCCTATACAGAGGCTGGTTCCTATACAGAGGCCAGTTCCTATACAGAGGCCAGTTCCTATACAGAGACCAGTTCCTATACAGAGGCCAGTTCCTATACAGAGGCTAGTTCCTATACAGAGGCCAGTTCCTATACAGAGGCCAGTTCCTATACAGAGGCTGGTTCCTATACAGAGGCCAGTTCCTATACAGAGGCTAGTTCCTATACAGAGGCCAGTTCCTATACAGAGACCAGTTCCTATATAGAGGCCAGTTCCTATACAGAGGCCAGTTCCTATACAGAGGCCAGTTCCTATACAGAGGCCAGTTCCTATACAGAAGCCAGTTCCTATACAGAGGCCAGTTCCTATACAGAGGCTGGTTCCTATACAGAGGCCAGTTCCTATACAGAGGCCAGTTCCTATACAGAGTCCAGTTCCTTTACAGACAGAGGAAAGTTCCTACAGAGGCCAGTTCTATACAGAGTCCAGTTCCTTTACAGACAGAGGAAAGTTCCTACAGAGGCCAGTTCTTATACAGAGGCCAGTTCCTATACAGAGGCCAGTTCCTTTACAGACAGAGGAAAGTTCCTATACAGAGGCCAGTTCCTATACAGAGGCAGTTCCTATATACAGGCCAGGTTTCTACATAGAGGCAAGTTGCTATGCAGAGGGTAGTTCCTATAAAGAGGTGGTTACAATAATAATGCATGCACACTGCACATGTACTAGACAGTGACAATCCCGACTGCTGAATCCTGTGCAGGTTTCCATCATCACTATATACATACTTAGCCAATCTACATTGATCACTTTTGTTCTGCTCAATACTCTATTCTTCATCATCATCTATGCCAGCCAAAAGCTCATGAGAAGCTGAGCAATAACTGGCTATGGTGGAGATGCTATACCACCATCTTACAGGCAGTGAGCTTCTTCATCTTCGAACCAGCTACCTGAGCAGAAGTATCACTGATACCACCAGCTCAGCTGACACATCATCTCTAGACGACCTTCAATCGCTTCCAGCATAATGGCGTCCGCAGCACGCACTGCCAGCATGTGGGTGGAGAGTAGGCACCAAACATATTTGCACAGCGATAGGTTTTTTCGCATAAGATGGTTTTTGTTACTGATGACCATTACCAACTGGTAGAAGAGTATCTTAATTAACCGTTTATAGGCCCCTAAAAATACATGCTAGGGTTGGCAGCTCGACAAGCTCGATAGCTTCTACGCTAATCATGAAAAATAGTACGTTCACTACATGTCCACAAGGATGGATCTGAGGATAGCTCACCTTTCTCTGATGAACTCCATGATCTTCCTATACATGTAGCACTCTGCAAACAACCATGACACAGCAAACCAGTTGGGATTCTCTCCATTAGACTCCCCACAGTAAACGTTGAACACAGATGCCCATTCCTTGATGTCGTTTCCATGAGCAATAGGCTCCATGGGCTTGTCGGTCTGGAGCTGGTAACGAAGTTCAGAGAGCTGCGAGATCACTGACTTCGCGTCTTCGGTGCCCGCCTACACGCAATGGGAGAGGAGAGGAGGAGGAAAGGCAGGGAAGAAAGGGTGAGAGAGAAGTAGGAGGAAGGATGAGCGTTGAAAAGAGAGAAAGGAGAAAATCGGAAGAGGGAAGAAGAACAAAGGACAGGATGAACCTTGTACTCCAGGAGAATTTACATGGCATTGTATCGCTGTTAATGCAAATAGGAGGTACGTTGCACACAATGATAGACTTTAGTCTCTGGTAGCTGACCCTCTACCACTGAGGTCAGGGTCTGCTGGAAAGGGTCTGGTATATAGCTGACCCTTTACCACTGAGGTGAGGATCTGCTGGAAAGGGTCTGGTGTAGTCACCAGCATTCACCAGGTCAGAGGAGACATTCACCAGGTCAGAGGAGACTACACAAGTTGGCTTGCTTTCTCTTCCTTTTTGCTGGAGAGGATTTTGCTGGAGAGGATTTCACCGAAGCCACGTGGCCATCAGCACTGTCAGCGTGCAATCTTCCCTATACTGCAGTTGGGATTTTAAAAAATCCTCCTCTACAAGCTCTTTCTGAGGGGTAACGATGATGCAGTGTGATGCAGTGTGATGCAGTGTGATGCAACAAAATTTTCTGCTATACCACAACTAGTGACAGAGGGCCAGCCTGCCTCTTTCATGAGGAAATGGTGTGGCAGTGAGGCCGTGCATTCCCCCCACAACTGAATCATCAAAGCACACACCCCTTCTACGAGCACATCATCTAAACACTGCAAGATTTTAGCACGCGGTGGACTTCTGACTAGACCACATTACTGGTAAAGGGTATTTCCTGTGAGATGACAACTCTTCCTTGACCCAACAGTAAACAGGTCAATGATTCAGAGCTTAACTATACCCGTAACTAGGTATAGCCTGATGTAGTACAATTCCACCCCTGCATCTTCCTTGATGCTTTATAATTATGTAACTACATGCTTATGATGCATACATACATGTATATATAGATAGATGTATAATATATTCTTAGAAAGCAGCTCAATGCAGGGCAGGGACCAGCTGAATTAAGGCCCTGCATGTCATATTCTAGTGTGCCCACTAGCATGTGGCTGAAGGTCATGGAGTGGAGCATAGGATAAAGTAAGGGTGGGCATTAGAATACATCAGGCTTCCTATAATATATTGTTGTTGTTGTTTGTGTTTTTGTTGTTGTTATTATTGTTGTTGTTATTATTATTATTGTTGTTGTTGTTGTTATTATTATTATTATTATTATTATTATTATTAACATCATTATTATTATCATCATTATTATTATTATTATTATTATTATTATAAACAGTGCTAAGCTGATATCGTGACAATCTAGGAATTGGCTGATCCTATTGTTTCATGCATAAGAATCCTCACACTAGGCCAGCCAATTCCAAAATAATAATAAAGTCCAAACCTGACCAACAGGTCAGTAGCTCTGGCAAGCATATGTGTATGAAACACAGAAACAATAATAATACCGGAAAGTGCCCACTGCGTAGCAAATACCAATCACACTCTTCCCTTGCTCCAATGCAGCGGATACACAGAGTAAGGGCCCACCCACACAAAAAATTACAGATAGAATACACGAAAGGTCGGCTCATAATATGTCGCGAGGTCTCTACATGCCATGGCTTCGATCAGTTCATAATATGTGCCATGTCACATCATGCTGCTTCAAACTATTGAAAAGTTCCTTCACCCCGTGTTCTCCCTGGGCTTCAAGTCCCTGTAGGAGCTGTTCCTTCACCCCATGTTCTCCCCGGCCTTCAAGTCCCTGTAGGAGCTGTTCCCTTCACCCCGTGTTCTCCCTGGGCTTCAAGTCCCTGTAGGAGCTGTTCCTTCACCCCGTGTTCTCCCCGGCCTTCAAGTCCCTGTAGGAGCTGTTCCTTCACCCCGTGTTCTCCCCGGCCTTAAAGTCCCTGTAGGAGCTGTTCCTTCACCCTGTGTTCTCCCCAGCCTTCAAGTCCCTGTAGGAGCTGTTCCCTTCACCCCGTGTTCTCCCTGGGCTTCAAGTCCCTGTAGGAGCTGTTCCTTCACCCCGTGTTCTCCCCGGCCTTCAAGTCCCTGTAGGAACTGTTCCTTCACCCCGTGTTCTCCCTGGGCTTCAAGTCCCTGTAGGAGCTGTTCCTTCACCCCGTGTTCTCCCCGGCCTTCAAGTCCCTGTAGGACCTGTTCCTTCACCCCATGTTCTCCCCGGCCTTCAAGTCCCTGTAGGAGCTGTTCCTTCACCCCGTGTTCTCCCCGGTATTCAAGTCCCTGTAGGAGCTGTTCCCTTCACCCTGTGTTCTCCCTGGGCTTCAAGTCCCTGTAGGAGCTGTTCCTTCACCCCGTGTTCTCCCCGGCCTTCAAGTCCCTGTAGGAGCTGTTCCTTCACCCCGTGTTCTCCCTGGCCTTCAAGTCCCTGTAGGAGCTGTTCCTTCACCTGGTGTTCTCCCCGGCCTTCAAGTCCCTGTAGGACCTGTTCCTTCACCCCGTGTTCTCCCTGGCCTTCAAGTCCCTGTAGGAGCTGTTCCTTCACCCCGTGTTCTCCCCGGCCTTCAAGTCCCTGTAGGAGCTGTTCCTTCACCCTGTGTTCTCCCTGGGCTTCAAGTCCCTGTAGGAGCTGTTCCTTCACCCCGTGTTCTCCCCGGCCTTCAAGTCCCTGTAGGAGCTGTTCCTTCACCCCGTGTTCTCCCTGGCCTTCAAGTCCCTGTAGGAGCTGTTCCCTTCACCCTGTGTTCTCCCTGGGCTTCAAGTCCCTGTAGGAGCTGTTCCTTCACCCCGTGTTCTCCCTGGCCTTCAAGTCCCTGTAGGAGCTGTTCCTTCACCTGGTGTTCTCCCCGGCCTTCAAGTCCCTGTAGGACCTGTTCCTTCACCCCGTGTTCTCCCTGGCCTTCAAGTCCCTGTAGGAGCTGTTCCTTCACCTGGTGTTCTCCCTGGCCTTCAAGTCCCTGTAGGAGCTGTTCCTTCACCCCGTGTTCTCCCCGGCCTTCAAGTCCCTGCAGGACCTGTTCCTTCACCCCGTGTTCTCCCCGGCCTTCAAGTCCCTGTAGGAGCTGTTCCTTCACCCCGTGCTCTCCCTGGACTTCAAGTCCCTGTAGGAGCTGTTCCTTCACCCCGTGCTCTCCCTGGACTTCAAGTCCCTGTAGGAACTGTTCCTTCACCCCGTGTTCTCCCCGGCCTTCAAGTCCCTGTAGGAGCTGTTCCTTCACTCCATGTTCTCCCCGGCCTTCAAGTCCCTGTAGGAGCTGTTCCTTTACCTGGTGTTCTTGGCCTTCAAGTCCCTGTAGGAACTGTTCCTTCACCCCGTGTTCTCCCCGGCCTTCAAGTCCCTGTAGGAGCTGTTCCTTCACCTGTTGCTCTCCCTGGACTTCAAGTCCCTGTAGGAACTGTTCCTTCACCCCGTGTTCTCCCTGGCCTTCAAGTCCCTGTAGGACCTGTTCCTCCACCCCGTGTTCTCCCTGGACTTCAAGTCCCTGTAGGACCTGTTCCTCCACCCTGTGTTCTCCCTGGACTTCAAGTCACTGTAGGAGCTGTTCCTTCACCCCGTGTTCTCCCCGGCCTTCAAGTCCCTGTAGGAGCTGTTCCTTCACCCCGTGTTCTCCCTGGGCTTCAAGTCCCTGTAGGAGCTGTTCCTTCACCCCGTGTTCTCCCCGGCCTTCAAGTCCCTGTAGGAGCTGTTCCTTCACCTGGTGTTCTCCCCGGCCTTCAAGTCCCTGTAGGACCTGTTCCTTCACCTGGTGTTCTCCCCGGCCTTCAAGTCCCTGTATGACCTGTTCCTCCACCCCGTGTTCTCCCCAGCCTTCAACCCTGTAGGACCTGCGGCATCATCACATATACCAGGGAGGACCTCACTACCTCAATAAATTTTTCCTCCAAAATTGTTGCCGAGACACAAATAAAGCACACCAACAGCAGTGGATTGACACATCACAAATGAAACCAAAACACAAACAGAGAGTATATTCCAAGAGAAGAGACGCGATAGACAGCATCACAGAAATGACGCAACAAGACGCTTTGCGAGGGCATATTGTGAACCAGCTTGAGGGCATTCATGAAATAATTGACCACAGTGAGCATGTGCAGTGTGACAGCAAACACGTCGGCTGACCTTGACTCTTGTTAATCACTCGTGAGCCAGAATCAACGGACAGTTTTGTGGCAGCATTAGAATGGCACAAAATCTTAGAATTAAAATTATCGTGGAAAAATTCCCAGCAATGTTGATGAAACTGACGATGTGCTCATCAAAGATAGCGAACACAGAGAGAGGATGTGGAGGAAAAAGACAGCAACGCTAAAGATCCTTTCCAGGATCTGGACAACAAAGTGGCTGATGGCATTGTTTCTTTCAGTGACTCTGAGCACTGAAAAGAGCAAAGTTGTTACCTCTACAAACTCGGGCAAGCTAATACACTGTAGCTAGCACTGCAATAATAAACCTTGTCTAGATCTTTTGTTTTCAAATAATCTTCGTGCGTGTTACTATGTGATAATGTGATGATGTAATATTTTGTTGTGCATTATATGAAGTTCAAGGGCAGTGCTGACCTGTTCACCAGATAAGCACCCACCCCCTCTCTTCAGGGGAGTGAATGGCAAGTGCTCAACCCACCCCCTCTCTTCAGGGGAGTGAATGGCAAGTGCTCAACCCACCCCCTCTCTTCAGGGGAGTGAATGGCAAGTGCTCAACCCACCCCCTCTCTTCAGGGGAGTGAATGGCAAGTCCTCAACCTACCCCCTCTCTTCAGGGGAGTGAATGGCAAGTGCTCAACCGACCCCCTCTCTTCAGGGGAGTGAATGGCAAGTGCTCAACCGACCCCCTCTCTTCAGGGGAGTGAATGGCAAGTGCTCAACCCACCCCCTCTCTTCAGGGGAGTGAATGGCAAGTGCTCAACCCCTCCTGACTCCTCTCTTCAGGGGAGTGAATGGCAAGTGCTCAACCCCCCCTCTCTTCAGGGGAGTGAATGGCAAGTGCTCAAGGATGCTTGCGAGGCACTTTATGATAATAACAACAACAACAACAACAACAAATTAATTAACTTAAAAAGTAGTATTAACACCAGCTGGTCATTTAGGATTAGGAATGGAATGAGCAGGTTTTTTCTTCTGCTACTGTGTACAGTTATTGGGTATCTTCCAGAGGCTAGACATTCACATTGTTCATGGTTGGAATCCAAAATCCGCAAATGTGTGATGAAGATTAGTGTAGTGTGGTCTGGCTTCCTCTACACACTACACAAGCCCGACTATTCCTCTCACAAACCCTTCCTGTACTTCCCCTCTGTGAATATTTAACCCCTGGAACATAACCCGCTTCTACAGCATACAGCAAGGACACAGAGCTGCTTGCCACCTCACCTCCCCGTGCAAAGCAGACACAGTCTTCTCCTCACGGTTGATGGTGTCGACGACCTGCGCCAGGATGCGAGGCATGCGGTCCTTAAGTGTGTGATACGCAAATGTCCTGCAAGTGCAAAGCAAGAGAAATGATAGCTCAAAACTGGCCCAGAGCCTGTGGTTAATAATAATAATGATAATGATAATGATAATAATAATAATATAATAACTAATATAATAATAATAATAATAATAATAATAATAATAATAATAATAATAATAATAATAATAATAATAATAATAATAATAATAATAATAATAATAATAATAATAATAATAATAATAATAATAATAATAATAATAATAATAATACATGTAATAATAATAATAATAATAATAATAATAATAATAATAATAATAATAATAATAATAATAATAATAATAGTAATAATAATAATAATAAATAGTAGTAGTAGTAGTTGTAGTGGTGGTGGTGGTGGTGGTGGTGGTGGTGGTGGTGGTGGTGGTGGTGGTGGTGGTGGTGGTGGTGGTGGTGGTGGTGGTGGTGATGATGTGATGATGATGATGATGATGATGATGATGATGATGATGATGATGATGATGATGATGATGATGATGATGATGATGATGATGATGATGATGATGATGATGATGATGATGATGATGATGATGATGATGATGATGATGATGATGATGATGATGATGATGATGATGATGATGATGATGATGATGATGATGATGATGATGATGATGATGATGATGATGATGATGATGATGATGATGATGATGATGATGATGATGATGATGATGATGATGATGATGATGATGATGATGATGATGATGATGATGATGATGATGATGATGATGATGATGATGATGATGATGATGATGATGATGATGATGATGATGATGATGATGATGATGATGATGATGATGATGATGATGATGATGATGATGATGATGATGATGATGATGATGATGATGATGATGATGATGATGATGATGATGATGATGATGATGATGATGATGATGATGATGATGATGATGATGATGATGATGATGATGATGATGATGATGATGATGATGATGATGATGATGATGATGATGATGATGATGATGATGATGATGATGATGATGATGATGATGATGATGATGATGATGATGATGATGATGATGATGATGATGATGATGATGATGATGATGATGATGATGATGATGATGATGATGATGATGATGATGATGATGATGATGATGATGATGATGATGATGATGATGATGATGATGATGATGATGATGATGATGATGATGATGATGATGATGATGATGATGATGATGATGATGATGATGATGATGATGATGATGATGATGATGATGATGATGATGATGATGATGATGATGATGATGATGATGATGATGATGATGATGATGATGATGATGATGATGATGATGATGATGATGATGATGATGATGATGATGATGATGATGATGATGATGATGATGATGATGATGATGATGATGATGATGATGATGATGATGATGATGATGATGATGATGATGATGATGATGATGATGATGATGATGATGATGATGATGATGATGATGATGATGATGATGATGATGATGATGATGATGATGATGATGATGATGATGATGATGATGATGATGATGATGATGATGATGATGATGATGATGATGATGATGATGATGATGATGATGATGATGATGATGATGATGATGATGATGATGATGATGATGATGATGATGATGATGATGATGATGATGATGATGATGATGATGATGATGATGATGATGATGATGATGATGATGATGATGATGATGATGATGATGATGATGATGATGATGATGATGATGATGATGATGATGATGATGATGATGATGATGATGATGATGATGATGATGATGATGATGATGATGATGATGATGATGATGATGATGATGATGATGATGATGATGATGATGATGATGATGATGATGATGATGATGATGATGATGATGATGATGATGATGATGATGATGATGATGATGATGATGATGATGATGATGATGATGATGATGATGATGATGATGATGATGATGATGATGATGATGATGATGATGATGATGATGATGATGATGATGATGATGATGATGATGATGATGATGATGATGATGATGATGATGATGATGATGATGATGATGATGATGATGATGATGATGATGATGATGATGATGATGATGATGATGATGATGATGATGATGATGATGATGATGATGATGATGATGATGATGATGATGATGATGATGATGATGATGATGATGATGATGATGATGATGATGATGATGATGATGATGATGATGATGATGATGATGATGATGATGATGATGATGATGATGATGATGATGATGATGATGATGATGATGATGATGATGATGATGATGATGATGATGATGATGATGATGATGATGATGATGATGATGATGATGATGATGATGATGATGATGATGATGATGATGATGATGATGATGATGATGATGATGATGATGATGATGATGATGATGATGATGATGATGATGATGATGATGATGATGATGATGATGATGATGATGATGATGATGATGATGATGATGATGATGATGATGATGATGATGATGATGATGATGATGATGATGATGATGATGATGATGATGATGATGATGATGATGATGATGATGATGATGATGATGATGATGATGATGATGATGATGATGATGATGATGATGATGATGATGATGATGATGATGATGATGATGATGATGATGATGATGATGATGATGATGATGATGATGATGATGATGATGATGATGATGATGATGATGATGATGATGATGATGATGATGATGATGATGATGATGATGATGATGATGATGATGATGATGATGATGATGATGATGATGATGATGATGATGATGATGATGATGATGATGATGATGATGATGATGATGATGATGATGATGATGATGATGATGATGATGATGATGATGATGATGATGATGATGATGATGATGATGATGATGATGATGATGATGATGATGATGATGATGATGATGATGATGATGATGATGATGATGATGATGATGATGATGATGATGATGATGATGATGATGATGATGATGATGATGATGATGATGATGATGATGATGATGATGATGATGATGATGATGATGATGATGATGATGATGATGATGATGATGATGATGATGATGATGATGATGATGATGATGATGATGATGATGATGATGATGATGATGATGATGATGATGATGATGATGATGATGATGATGATGATGATGATGATGATGATGATGATGATGATGATGATGATGATGATGATGATGATGATGATGATGATGATGATGATGATGATGATGATGATGATGATGATGATGATGATGATGATGATGATGATGATGATGATGATGATGATGATGATGATGATGATGATGATGATGATGATGATGATGATGATGATGATGATGATGATGATGATGATGATGATGATGATGATGATGATGATGATGATGATGATGATGATGATGATGATGATGATGATGATGATGATGATGATGATGATGATGATGATGATGATGATGATGATGATGATGATGATGATGATGATGATGATGATGATGATGATGATGATGATGATGATGATGATGATGATGATGATGATGATGATGATGATGATGATGATGATGATGATGATGATGATGATGATGATGATGATGATGATGATGATGATGATGATGATGATGATGATGATGATGATGATGATGATGATGATGATGATGATGATGATGATGATGATGATGATGATGATGATGATGATGATGATGATGATGATGATGATGATGATGATGATGATGATGATGATGATGATGATGATGATGATGATGATGATGATGATGATGATGATGATGATGATGATGATGATGATGATGATGATGATGATGATGATGATGATGATGATGATGATGATGATGATGATGATGATGATGATGATGATGATGATGATGATGATGATGATGATGATGATGATGATGATGATGATGATGATGATGATGATGATGATGATGATGATGATGATGATGATGATGATGATGATGATGATGATGATGATGATGATGATGATGATGATGATGATGATGATGATGATGATGATGATGATGATGATGATGATGATGATGATGATGATGATGATGATGATGATGATGATGATGATGATGATGATGATGATGATGATGATGATGATGATGATGATGATGATGATGATGATGATGATGATGATGATGATGATGATGATGATGATGATGATGATGATGATGATGATGATGATGATGATGATGATGATGATGATGATGATGATGATGATGATGATGATGATGATGATGATGATGATGATGATGATGATGATGATGATGATGATGATGATGATGATGATGATGATGATGATGATGATGATGATGATGATGATGATGATGATGATGATGATGATGATGATGATGATGATGATGATGATGATGATGATGATGATGATGATGATGATGATGATGATGATGATGATGATGATGATGATGATGATGATGATGATGATGATGATGATGATGATGATGATGATGATGATGATGATGATGATGATGATGATGATGATGATGATGATGATGATGATGATGATGATGATGATGATGATGATGATGATGATGATGATGATGATGATGATGATGATGATGATGATGATGATGATGATGATGATGATGATGATGATGATGATGATGATGATGATGATGATGATGATGATGATGATGATGATGATGATGATGATGATGATGATGATGATGATGATGATGATGATGATGATGATGATGATGATGATGATGATGATGATGATGATGATGATGATGATGATGATGATGATGATGATGATGATGATGATGATGATGATGATGATGATGATGATGATGATGATGATGATGATGATGATGATGATGATGATGATGATGATGATGATGATGATGATGATGATGATGATGATGATGATGATGATGATGATGATGATGATGATGATGATGATGATGATGATGATGATGATGATGATGATGATGATGATGATGATGATGATGATGATGATGATGATGATGATGATGATGATGATGATGATGATGATGATGATGATGATGATGATGATGATGATGATGATGATGATGATGATGATGATGATGATGATGATGATGATGATGATGATGATGATGATGATGATGATGATGATGATGATGATGATGATGATGATGATGATGATGATGATGATGATGATGATGATGATGATGATGATGATGATGATGATGATGATGATGATGATGATGATGATGATGATGATGATGATGATGATGATGATGATGATGATGATGATGATGATGATGATGATGATGATGATGATGATGATGATGATGATGATGATGATGATGATGATGATGATGATGATGATGATGATGATGATGATGATGATGATGATGATGATGATGATGATGATGATGATGATGATGATGATGATGATGATGATGATGATGATGATGATGATGATGATGATGATGATGATGATGATGATGATGATGATGATGATGATGATGATGATGATGATGATGATGATGATGATGATGATGATGATGATGATGATGATGATGATGATGATGATGATGATGATGATGATGATGATGATGATGATGATGATGATGATGATGATGATGATGATGATGATGATGATGATGATGATGATGATGATGATGATGATGATGATGATGATGATGATGATGATGATGATGATGATGATGATGATGATGATGATGATGATGATGATGATGATGATGATGATGATGATGATGATGATGATGATGATGATGATGATGATGATGATGATGATGATGATGATGATGATGATGATGATGATGATGATGATGATGATGATGATGATGATGATGATGATGATGATGATGATGATGATGATGATGATGATGATGATGATGATGATGATGATGATGATGATGATGATGATGATGATGATGATGATGATGATGATGATGATGATGATGATGATGATGATGATGATGATGATGATGATGATGATGATGATGATGATGATGATGATGATGATGATGATGATGATGATGATGATGATGATGATGATGATGATGATGATGATGATGATGATGATGATGATGAT